>CM077237.1:6467192-6507192 GCA_039654775.1 Spinibarbus caldwelli
TTTGGAAAAACCTTGTAAAAGATGCCGATACTGATAAATACACGATGCTCCTGTAGACAAACTGACCTGTGCCCAAATTAATGAGAAGAGGAAAGAGAGAAAATAAGATACAGAAGGAAGAAAGCGAGTGCAGAGCACAGATGGGCAGTATGATTTCTCTCACTGAGATGAGACATGCATAAAATTTAAATATTGCCGGATCAGTTGTGTCTGGCAGTGCAGCCCATCATCCTCAGTGATAGTGCAGACTACTTAGGCGAGACAAACGAGTGGGTATGCGAGTGTGTGTGTGTGTGAGAGAGAGAGGGAGAGATGGGGAGGGAGGTGGCACAGAGTGATACAGCGGTGCTGAAACAAGACAAGCAGCCAAAGTCTCAGGATAAGTAAGTCTGTGAGGAATGATAATGAACCAGAGACAAGCAGGCTGAGTGGAAGAGGAAGACTACACACACACACACACACACACACACACCATATGACACTGCAAACGCAAACACAATAGAGAATTTCAGAGTAGGAGTCGTGTCACTCCAGCACTGGGGACACTTCCATTTCCATTCATCTCATTCAGTGGATTCAATGCTTCACATGAAAAATCAGCTCTCACATCTTTGCTTTGAGCTCAATCGCTAAATGTACTATAGAGAAATGTATGGAAACAATTTTTTATGATTCCAGTTCTTTAACGATTGCATAATGATTCATAGTTATATATATATATATATATATATATGTATATACATATACATACACATAGTAGTATAGTAGTTTTGATATATGTGTGTGTCTATCTGGTATTCCCTATGTTATGGGGACCAAATGTCCCCACAAGGATAGTAATACCAGTAAATTTTGACCTTGTGGGAACATTTTTTTGGTCCCCGTGAGGAAACAAGTTTTTTTGAAAATCTAAGAATGAAGAATGCAGAAAGTTTTGTGTGAGGGGTAGGTTTAGTGTAAGGGGATAGAAAATACAGTACAAAAATCATTACACCTATGGAATGTCCCCAAAAAACTTGGAAATGTGTGTGTGTGTGTGTTTGTGTGTAATATATAATAAATATATAAATAAATGATATATTATTCATCTTTTACAAGGTTTTTCTTAATCTTAAAATAATTTGAATAATCCTGCATAATCAGTAAGATAAACATTTCATTTTAATAGTATTTTTGCTGTTGTTGTTTTGAGCATAGCATGATTTTCTCCTCAGCAGAATTCAGTAAATACGAGAAAAGCTTAAAACATACAAAATATTTGAAACTTGTTTGTGTTGTGTATTACGTTATGCACATCACACAGAGTTAGCAGGATCAAAACAAGCTTACTTTTTATTAATGTTTTAGCTTTTTATTATGTTTTATAAAGAAGTTTTATAGAGAGAGAGAGAGAGAGAGAGAGAGAGACAGAGAGTGAGACAGAGAGTTTGAAACATGGCTAATTAAATATGTTACATGATAGAATGATTAATCACATATCTGCTGTTAAAAGCCTTCTGAAGATAATTTTAAAAAATAACACAGCACTGAATAGAAAAAGAAACAAGCTTTAGATGTCAATATCCTGTTTGTAGGTCAATGTTCACAAGCAGAAGAACATCTTTGTCCATTAGAGTAAGTTGCATCTCTTATGTCGAATCGAATATGACTGAAAGTAATGGCTTGTGGTTCAGCAAGTGAGTCAGATGTTAATTTGGTAACCACTCCGACTATTTCAGTGTGTAAGTGAGACCTTTTAGAGTTTGTGTGTGACTCATTTGTGAGTCATTTTGATTGACTCATTAAAAAGAACTAACTTTCATTTTTACACTGTATAGCCTGGTTGTCTTAATTCAGCCTGCAAGCCCATATCTAAAATGTTTTCCTTTGCTGTGGTGCTACAGTTCAACAGTGCAACTGAACTAGCAACTTTCTGCAAAGCTTTTGTCTTAGCTTACCTCCTTTTTCTTCAAAGAAACAAATAGTGTTGGTAGCTTAGCATGCAACATTGTTTGGGTAGGTTTATGGAGTGAAAACAGTATCAAATCCTCCCACAAATGCACGCGAGAGATCCACACTCGTGCACACAATCCACAAATGCACGCGAAGGATCCATGGGGCGATACACAAATGCACACGAAGGATCCACACTCGCGGACACAATCCACAAATGCATGTGAGAGATCCACACTCGCGGACACAATCCACAAATGCATGCGAGAGATCCACACACAGAGCGATCCACAAATGCGCACGAGAGATCCACACGCGAGCACACGGCAATCCAGGCAAAGCCAAGTGCATTATTGTTTCTTTGCTCACAGAATGATCCTCAAATACTGTATCTGTAACCGTTATTTAATGCACAGCAAATGCGAGTCCTTTGAATTAGTGTTCTGCCTTAAGAATGTCTATAAATAAGTGCTTTTGTATTTGCGGATTCTTTTGAGACTGTTATTCCACGGCCTTAACTCACAAATGCACACAAGCCTATCTGTACACTTTACCTATGGAATGAATGAAGTAGGCGGTCAGACACGTGAATGGCGCTCCACTTTAAGGACCCTGATTTTTTCCCCCCAACATTATTGCGACCAATATTTGGAATTTCATCGTGATATTTAGATTTTTTTTTTCATTGGTTAAACGTGTATCTTCGTCTTCTTTGTCTTATGTGCACAAATTGTACAATTTTATTATCCTTTGTGTTTGTAAAATGCAGTGAGCTGTATTCTACAAGTATCACGTTTCTGTAGTGCCTTGGTCTGCGTTCGTTGCGGCCATGCGGTGTTGCTTTTAGTGAGGAGTTCGAGTCCCATGTCCGATCATATTCCTTTCTCTTCTTTTCGTTTGTTGTGTATTAGTCTATGTCTTTTAAATGTTGGAGAAACTACCATTTCTGCAAATAACACGAATAACAGGAAATGCGTTATTTATAGTGATTCATTAACCGGTGAACTGGTGTAAGCCGTATCAGCTGAACTGAACAGTGGCTGTAGGATTGATTTCCCATATGAATGCGCTTTTATGCTTCTTTACATATAAGCTATACTTGCTGTACACACATTTAACCAATGAAAAAAAAAATCTAAATATCACATGATGGAATTCCAAATATTGGTCGCAATAATGTTGGGGGAAAAAAATCAGGGTCCTTAAAGTGGATCGCCATTCAGATCGACATTCTACTACATGTCTGACCGCCTACTTCATTCAATCCATAGGTAAAGTGTACAGATAGGCTTGTGTGCATTTGTGAGTTAAGGCTGCGGAATGACAGTCTCAAAAGAATCCGTAAATACAAAAGCACTTATTTATAGACATTCTTAAGGCAGAACACTAATTCAAAGGACTCGCGATTTGTTGTGCATGAAATAACGGGTACAACAGTATTTAAGGATCATTCTGTGAGCAAAGAAACAATAATGCACTTGCCTTTGCTTGGATTGCATGTGCGCGCGTATGGATCTCTCGCGTGCATTTGTGGATCGCCCTGTGTGTGGATCTCTCGCGTGCCTTTGTGGATTGTGCGTGTGCTTGTGGATCTCTCACATGCATTTGTGGATTGTTTGCGCGCGTGTGGATCTCTCGCGTGCATTTGTGGATTGTGTCTGTGAGTGTGGATCTCTCGCGTGCATTTGTGGATCGCCCTGTGGATCCTTCGCGTGCATTTGTGGATTGTGTGCGTGAGTGTGGATCTCTCGCGTGCATTTGTGTGAGGATTTGATACTGTTTTCACTCCATATAGGTTAACCAACACTGAACATCACACAGGAAGTGGCATAGGAAACAGTGACAACAACAGACCTGAAAGTATACCAAAGATGACACCAGAGATATCCGAACATTTACTGACAAACAACACATCACAAGAAATCTGTGCTTGCATATGTTGTGCTAATGAACTCGGGGCAAAGTTTCTTTGAACTAAAACATCTGCTAAATGAATAAATGAATATGCAAATAGATTGAGTATCGTTAACCCGCAGGGTGCAAAAGCTACTGAGCATCTGCAGTAGTATTACCTAAAGCTCACACTAATGTGAGTTACTGCTAGCAGACCGCTGTTGTATAAACAGAGACATTATATTGCGCTGTGTAATGTGCAATATTTTATAGATGTGGGGTAAAGAAACCATTAAAAAAATTATTTTCTATATGGAAATAAATGTGAAATCCCATGCATCTTTTCTTTTAAGAGAACTTCAGACAGGAAACTGCTGGGTAACTACAGCTGAAATAAAAAAAAATAAAAAATCGAAATCCAACCAAATTACTTTAGGGAGTTGTCTGAACTATTTTATTATAACCATTAATGCCTTTTAAATTATGTTACATATAATACAACTGAAGCTAAAGATTATGAAATTAAACATTTCTCATTCTTTGTGTTTTCTTAACTACAGTAGCTTATGTTTTGCAAGCTAACTGTTTAGTGTACTTAGAGTAATGCTAACCCATTAGCCTGCTAGCTTAGCCGAAATGATTTCAACAATGCCAAAATGATTGAGATAGCCAATCAAATCAAAGTAGGTGGGGTTTATGGTTTAGAGAAGCTGAACATGAATTCAGTGAAGTATCAGTTTTAACGTTGAAAGAGAGCAAGATAACATGGAAGTAGCTGTTCTACGACAGAAATGTTAAACGACTTAGTATAATCTAGAAATGCAAAATATACTCCACTTTTTTTCCCAAATGTGGCTGTTTTGAATTGAAAATGTATGTTTCATGTAATTTCTAACTGAATGTTACACTAAAAACGTTTTGCGTTTTCAACATACTAGGCATACAAATAAAAGTGCATGTACGCATATTTTAAAATATTATTAGCAAATTGTTCCAAATAATTAGACCCACAATTTGATTCAGTGTTGTATTTCTTTATGCTTTATTTAAAAAGAAAAAAAGTTATATATTTGTCTGAAAAATTATGTCTATTGCCATTTTCTAGTTGCATCTTTATTAACAATGTTTTGAACAATTCATCTATGCATATTGTTTTTTGTTGTTGTTGTTGTTGTTGTTGTTTGCTTGTTTGTTTGTTTTTGTAAAATTTGACGTTGTAATTTTAAGTTAAAATGCCATAACTCAATAATCCAGAGAAAGAACAGACTTCTCTTTGGTGATGCATGCTGGACTTCTCCAATCACCTTTTTCGATAATTTTCACTCAAATAATTATGCAAATTAGTCCCCACCTCCACTCAACCCAACTTTCACACAGTTAACTGATTGCCACACAATGGCAACATTAGATTCATTTAGCCAGATATGTTTGAACCAGATAATTCTGAAGAAGAGGATGCGTGAATTATAGACGTTTCTGCACATCATAATGTATTTTAGGTATCGCTCTCTAAAACATCTGACACATAATTGATATCATTAGCCTTTGGCTCGACTATGCTATCAAACAGCTAATAATGTGTTGCTAATGTTACACAAACCATGTTCCCATTTAGGTGAATCCACAGGACTTTTGCAAGCCAATATCCAATGACCATCAAAGAATACTGTCCACAAATTAGTACAAATAGTAACTGTAGTAAACAGATTTTCATGTACAGTATCATCTCGGTATTTCAGAAGTGATTTTTGAGCTGTGGGTCAGTCAGTGTCGGTTGTTGATGCTAGCCATGTTGGTAACAAATGCATGTAAGTGAGCACTACCCTGTCTCTCGTAACAGATGGTCCAGTAAGAATAGCCCGGCCATTAGTGTAGTATTTATACACTCATCATTAATCTACCATTGAGCTCTTTGGCTTTCATTTTCCAAAATAGACAAGCAGGAACAGAACCCATGTTAAATGAAGGACACAGCTCTGTCTGTGACTTTTTTGGAGGTACCCTTGGAATACTGTGTTGGTGTGCACAAGGTTAATAAGGACTGAACTTCGCACCTTCTGGCACACCTGTGGAGGATCGACCCAAAGCCCCTGGGAGTCGAGCTTGGTTTCACCACCATATGGCTGCATGTGACAGCTGCCCATAAGTACCGATCGAATGAACAGTGTTTCCTGTCTGTCTCGTGTAGCCAGACAAATCATATTCGCTCAAGATTTTATCTGGAGAATCACGTCGCATTGCGAGCTCCGATGGCAGAGAGCATGCGCTGACAAAAATACACACACTAATATCTGAAACGTTTCAAGGGCATAACTTCTTTCCCAGAATGCAGAAAATTCTATTACATGTGCTAATTTAACAAATTAAGAAGCCCACATGAATTCCACACATTCCAAAACAGCAGAGCAACCTTTTTACCACATTGAAAATGGAGAGAAAACATTGCCTGGGAGGCTGACCTTAAAGACGTGATGAGTTTTTCAGCTGGAAGGTATTTCCCCTTTTATTCATCTGTTTTCACTCACTTCTGCTTTAGAAAACCTCTGTTTTTATTATGAAACAAATCTTGTCCAAATCCAAATCCGACTTACCTGATATTATCAGTCTCAAATTGAATTTGTGCCCATAGAATGTCACAGAAAGCTCTGCAAAACTGGCATATCTGTCGTTCTCAAAGCTCAACACATCCCTAGCATCCCTATATTTGGCTAATTTCACCATGCTAACAGCTACCAATAAGTACTTAGTACTGTCGGATTTAACAATTTAATTACCATTCCAAAGATATTCATTCCAAATCAGCGCAGAAGCCTGCGGATTTTAGGCCTGCATGTCAGTATGTGTATTTACATGTTCATTAAAAGAACAATTTTAGTCAGACCAAGAGAATAATTCAGATTTTAAAATGTCATTTTGATTAAGCACTGTGTTCGGTATAGTTAAATATTATACTTTCAGTGTCACCTCACAAAATCTATCTGATTTTCATATTTATCAGCATTTCGTTAACATGCACTCATTGAGACATGACTGCAATAAACCTTAAAAGAAATGTTTCTTTCACCACAAATTCTGTTCAAGGTTTATTTATTTACTTTCTAACCTTTTTGCCAGGAGCTTATGCCAAACAGCCTTTTTACTATGCAAAGTGTGAGCCATCGAGAATAACGCTATACAAGGTAAGTGATTTGACAGTTTACTGCGTTTTAAAGCTATGCCAAGCATCAAATCTCACCGAGATGCATCGACAAGCTTTACACCCAAAACACAAAAATACTCAGTGAAGCTGTGAATCTTCTCCTCTGAAGATCCAGCCTAAGTTTGTGAATGGGTATGCATATTCATTTTGAACTGAGGTAGGTTACTGTATTTGCATTAAATATACTACAATAACAGTCACTAGATTGTTTCAGTTCTGTTTGTAATTTACTATCATTTCCATCAACCAAATTTATGTTCTATTCTCATAATATACATTAAGTTTAAAGGATTAATTCAATGCCGGCTAGATGGGATTTAGAAAAACTTCAACACCTATAATGCTCTGAGACCGATCCGATTGTGAGCGGAAATACAAAAATGTGACAGTACGAAATATATTATATATTTAACAAAAACCCAGAAGCTTTCAATAGTCCGATGGATGATGCATTTTGCATTTTAACTATAGCTGACAAATGAACTAGAAGATCAGGTGCAGGTAACACGGAGAAAGAGTATACATTGCTCATTTACATTTACTCCTAAACTGGATGAAAAACGGCAAAATTGTCTTTGCGAAAGATGGTCCGAGTTTTGAAATGCACCAATGCATCTGTGTTTGTTCACTGCTTGTTGTGCGCAGGGATCATTGTTCAAACATTGAATTTGATGTTTGGTTCTGTGCAGCTGGCCACTCCAGCCCAACCAAATTTGTTGGCTGTGTTCTCAATCTTTCACACCCCTAGGATATACCGCATAATTGCCTACTGTTTGGCGCATATGCGTCAAAAAATGTGTAATTATCTGAAGAACATAAAACTGTGGCTTTGGGCCCAAATAGATTCAGGTTAAAAGGAAAGTCATCCAGCAAACTGATCTGAAAACATCTACTTTTACAGAAGATTGCTCATTTTAGTTACCTAGAAGTGGTGCAGAATCTCAAATATTTGTATTCATTTTACATCATAACGATACCAAAAAACAGTTTATTTACAGGTTTAGATTTCAATTCCTTGTTAATATCTAAGTTTCTATGACTGCATGTTGTTGAGGTGTGTGAGCATGTTACCGCCGCCTGTTTTCAATGTGTAGGAATTGTAGAACAGAGGAAATAATGTTCAGAATGAAAAACAGAAACATCTGCCGTCATGCATATTTAAACATGGTGCTCTTCCTAACCACTCAGCTTTATGAGTGTGCACTCTGGAAGGACGTCTCCGATTACTGTCCTTTATTTCTCCTGCTCACCTCCAGGTACACAACTCACACTCAACCATTCAATACCAACTTCCTCTTTCTCCCTGAACGAGCCAAGCAGCATTATTATTTTATCACAAACACTCTTGCGTTAGCCATTCAATTAGCCCGGCAACATCTTCCTGGTGGCATACATTAGTCATGCCTCCTCTAAGCCAACTAATGATGGCAGAACCGAGATAAATAGAGAGAGAGAACTCTCTTCCTCCTCGTTTTTCTTGACTGAGTAGTGGCATCCTTCCTGTGCTCTACTGGATTAAATCTCAATAATGGCATTAAAGGTGGGATAAATCAGAGAGAGCCAAACAGAAAACCCCAAGAAACCCAAAATAGGGCACCACAACTTCCTCATTAGCCCAGGAGCTCAGACAAGCTCTCCCAGAAGACTTTCCCCTCTCATAGTCTTTCTACTTCTCCCTCTCTCTCACACACACACCCAACAATCAAAATAGGCTCTAGTGTACAGAGTGTCTAAGGAATGAGAAATAAAGCGCTGAGGTGCAGGATTAAACAAATCCCTATGGTACTTCACAGTCTGAAGGAGAGAGAAATTTGCAGATGAAAGGCCCAAAAAGTCAGGTGCTCTACCCCTGCATTGAAGTTACACAGACCTGCAAAAAATCATCTTCTTTTTCAATATTTTTGTGTTGTTTTCCATTAAAAAGACCTAATCATCTTCAAATCACGATACATTCACATGAGAGGAAAAATTCTGTAAGATATTGTGGGTTATTTTAAGCGAGGTACATATATATTAGGGGTGGAACGATACATGTATTTGTACCGAACCGTCAGGTTACAGACATCTCGGTTCGATGCATGAGGCCTTACAATGAATACAGGCAATTCACCCCCAATCCAGAAGGGGGCGCCCACAGTATTGGAACGCTGTTTGATAACCACCAGCAGAAGAACAGCGAATGCCATGAGTTGTGCACTTGAAAACAAAGCCCCCAGACAGTGACTATGTGCTGATTCTGAACCCGTCTCTCACATACACTGACAAAGGAGTGTACTTTAAAGGCTTGTGCACTCAACTGTTTGAGAAATGGAGCTTTGTGCTCGTGTATCCTACCTCTCTTATTTGGCACAAATCCAAATATTCCATAATATTTCCATATTTGCAGTGTAACGTATCTGAATGCTAAACTATTATTTTTAAATTATAGGCTTTGTACTTCAGTTGCGTTCCAACGGTGACGCAGAGGTGGGCTCGCTGATGTTGGGTTAACTGTATTTTATTTTGATAAAGTACCAACTGTACTGTGAAGTTAGCAATGCTGGAACTGATGTGTTTTGTGTGTGTGTGTGTGTGTGTGTGTGTGTGTGTGTGTGCGTGTGTGTGTGCGCGCGCTCCGGCTAGATCACTTCAACTGTTTCATTATACCAGCACAAAAATTAACTGAAACTCAGCATATATAGGCTACGTTACGTGTCGCACTGTTTTTTTTCCCCTTGTTTATCTGTAAACTAAATCAAATATATTTCAAGAATTTATTCCTTGTATGTATATATGTACTGCTGATTTTATATATATAACAATGTAATAATATTTAGTATTTTCACATCTAGGTGGAAAAAATTGTAATTTGTACTACTGTCCGTTCAAAATAAATGAAAAGAAACCGAGCACAGTAGATTTTTTTTTTCCTGTTGTACCGAAATCGTATCGAACCGTGACCCCCGAACCGAGGTACGTACCGAACCGTGACATCTGTGTACCGTTCCACCCCTAATAAATATATAAATACATATATATATATATATATATATATATATATATATATTATTTGGGTTTCAATTGGGTTACCAATTTTAAAGTTTCTTAAAGTTTCCTAAATATTAATTTTAGAATGTGTTAGAATTTGGTTGGTCCCCCGTAAGTTCCATACGTTTATGGAAAACCTTACAATCATCTTATACAGCAAATAATTTTGTCTTGTTTTAAGTACAAACCTCACTAGATTTGGATATATTTATGCTATGCCAATCCTACTATCTTAACATCTTTCTCGACCAAATGTTTCTTGTTTTACATAAGTATCTTTAGGCTTTTTACTGAAAAACAAGAAAAAAAGAGAAATTTAAGAGAAATGATTAGCAGTATACCACTGTACGAGAGCCAAGCAAGCTTTTTAAATGTTCAAACAATCGCTTTATTCGCTCCTCGAGGCTCTCAATAGTTCACCAGCGGTGTGACCAGCCTAAACAACGTGCATGACTGTGTAAGTCTGCCAAAGAGAAACGAAGCTTACAACAAAAAGATCTGTAGTGTAATGGACTCTGATAGATCTGTATTGGAACATAGTCAAGCCAGCCATCTGGTACCTTGTCTATCTGACAGCTTATTTTATCAAGCTCTGCTTTCAACATGTGTGACAGCACTGTGGTGGGGTTACACGATGGGAAGGAATCGATACGACGGAGCCCGGCCCGACACACACAGAATGAGAGCGAGGAAGAGAAGAACATGTCAACATCTAATTTACATGTCTGCTGTACTCTAATTCCTTTTGATTTAATTATATTTCTTACTGACACGTCTAGATGGAAAGTAAACTGTTTTACGAAGGAGATCCAGCACCGAATCATCTCACATAGGCCACTGTAGGTCTGTGCAACAGATAGATTTCTTGTAGACTGTTGCCCCCCTACAGCTATTTAAAGAGAAACATAATTGCACAGCGGGGCCCTTTGTTCCCAAAGTATCTCTGACAAGCTCTCCCTTTCAGTGCCACATCTACTCCACTGATATAGTGTAAAGCAGCACCAGATGTACTTGTTTGGGGCCAGATGATTGCCCTTACGGATTTCACATGCACAAATCCCTACTGGTAAAATCTAGGGGTTGAAAATCTTTGCAAATAATTAACTCAAAACATGCATGTGTACTGAAAATCTGAGCTACCTCTTGGGAAAACCAATCCACACTAAAAATTGTACCTGTAGCTGGAACAGCATTCTTCTACTCTTAAAGAATTCATATTGACAGATTAACATATTAATATGCACTCTCAAGGTGGACTATTAATATAGTGTACACCATTTACGGTTAAAACGGGTACAAAAATGTACTTTTGAGGGTACTTACAACAAGCCACAAAGACACTATATTTTTTCTTGACAGTGTACACACCAGTACAAGTTATCTTCTGCCAATGCTAAGATGTGCTGCCAATGTTGTAATTTTAAACATCTTCTTTTAGAACGGGTTGAAATCACACAGATCCCATTACTGAATTCTATTTTTGCAGAATGTTCTAATGTCTTTTAATTCCAATAGATTTATCCCAAAAATACAAGAAACTCTCAATGTAGGCCTATCTGCTACATGTTGCAGTCAGTTATAATATAATATAAGTAGGCTACACACGTTTTGTGATGACTATATTTGAATTAAATCACTTGCACTTCAAATGTTGAATCCGTACCTGCTCTGAAGAATTCTTTTTGAACGATTCATTGAAATAGTCATTTGTTCGTGAATTGGACTACACTTGAGACGTTGTTTGATTTTGTGTGAAGCCGATGAGGACAACCCGACAGAAAAAAAAAAATGTTTTCTTGTAATTATTTTATCTCTTTTACCTTATTACAATCCATTTCCACCACAAACTCTCAACTCGATTTAGAAGTATACATGACCTATCTTGACCAAGACATTAACCCCAGGTTGCTCCAGACGGACTCAACGTCTAATAAGTGTGCGTCAAGTTACTCTGAATAAAAGCCTCTGTTCAATGAAACCCGATTAAAAACAGACAAACTTGCTAGTATACTAAGCGCGCAAAGGCGCACGGGCGTTGGAGAGAGTTAAGAGAGCAGCGTGTTCAGGTCTCTTACCGGAGCAGTTCCACCCGGTGGGTGTCTGACAGTCGCTCAGCGATGATGGGAAGGCGCAAAGTTGCTTGACTGGTAATATACAAAAAAAGCAATAGGTTGTCATTAAAACTACATGTGTCCGATTCTCCTGCCGCGGTCTGCGTATCTGTCGCAGAACAGCGCAAAGAGCCATCTCAGTTCACCGGGAATGACACGGGGACATGAACCGAGGGATCCGATCCCACGAGCGCGGGCGACACAGATCTCAGCCGCGGAGCAGTGATACACATCTTCCGGGCAATGCTGCGATGATCCCCATGTATGTATGTGCTCTGATACCGGTGCGGTTGGACTGTCTTGACACGTGGAAGTGTCCGGTTGCAGTGATGAAACTCAAAGCTGAGATGAAAAGATATAAACATCCAAGCATGGACCTGAAAAAGCTGTCCGGATCCACTAGTTGATCATGTTGATCACTCCTTTCTGAAGGGGAAAAAATGCTGAAGCGCTGGCTTCAGTATCTCTCTTTCTTCCTATATGAGGTCTGTCTGAGAGTGTCTTGTTCGGCTGGTGTCTGGCTCTGACTGTGAGGATGAGGATGAGGATGGTGATGATGAAGGTGAGAGGTGGGCACACGCCTCGGCGGCGCGGATTGGTGTAGAGGGTGAAGCGGGTACCGAGCCGTATAATACAGCATCACAATCAGAGATCAAGAGTGCAAGTGAGACTTTTCTTACCTCGGGCGGTAAACGGAAACGTTTACTTATTTAAGCTTTGACAAAAAAAATACAGTTAAACTTTACTTGAGTACAAATGTTTCTGTTGACTTTTACTCGACTTAATGCGTTAACTTGTTTCTCCAGAGGTACTCGTTACTTTTGCGACTGAATAACACAAATGAAAGCTGCTCGCGGATGTCCGATTCGCGAATGAAATGTTTGAATGAATCATTTGAGTCGACTCTTTTCCATCTACCTGTCACACGGGTTCGCAAAGCTGTCTGAACGGTTCGGTTTGTGAATCGCGAATCTGAATCAAATCTCATAAGAAACACTCTGGAACATGCAATGGGTTGAAGAGAATATTCATGTAAGCTTTAATCGTCTTTTAATATAAATTAATTTGATACGTTTTTGGCTTAACCAGCGTTGTGGAAAACTGTTTGATTTGTTCATGTGACAGAAATCTACCACAGAGCTGTTCATATTTGTATTAATAACTGCACATAGGCTATTAGTAGTGATATTTAGCGCGTTCAAGTCAATACAAATGACATTTGAGCCATATGTTTAATATAAGAATCTTGGGAGTCTTACATGTCTAATAACGTCTGCAAAACTCGTTTAACCTGTAATGGAACAAGCAGTAATCTGTTATAGACAGGGTTATAAAATGGGAAAACACCATATAATTAAACATTTTAGTGCAAAGATAATATATAAAATATAAACAAATTTTTAATAAAACAATATTTTGTATGTGCTTGTCCAAACAAAATTTCAGAGATGCTAGAATGTTCTGGCTGCTTGCCAGGGTCTTGCTATGCAATTGCAAAGGTGTGCTCAGAGGTTTTTAACTAATTTATGCTGTTTCTAGGGTGTTCTGGGTCATCCCGCAGGGGTAAGCAATAATAATAGTGATAACTGCCTTAGCAAGCACCACTAATTATAAAACCAGCAGCTGCAATGCATACTGGGAAAACATGCATCATCCTGTATGTCACTTATATTGCATGCAAGGTATTATTGTTGGAAACCCAACCAGTCATGCATTGTCCAGAGCACAGGGACACATTTTCTGTTAATTCCTACTATTTCAGCTGTGTTGCAGAATAATTTTGTTTGCTTTATTATTTTGTTTAGTTGTGCATCAGAGGGTCACCGTACAACATTCACAAACTTATACAGCACTACCAAACTCTTGATTATTGAAGCCAGTGCCGGGTTCCGGTCTCCGGCATAGGTACTTTTTTTTCTCCCATCCCTGTGTGTCCAGTCAAATATCTAAATTAATTGCCACGCATGAGCTTGTGTGTTTCTCTGTGTTTCATTTCACGAGCGAGTGCTGAGTGAAGCAGCGTATCATTCATAATTATCTGCCCGTCAGCTTGAGAACAGAATAAGTAAAGCACACACTGTTCACAACTCTCCTCTCCTGTCACACCCAGTTGGTGTTTGTTCTCAGGATAAGGATGCAGGACTCCGTCAAACCTTTAAAGTCAATTAAATTCGGTACCCATTGATTCACTTCAGCACTGCTCAGATTTTGCATGACTTGTTTTCTCTAGATTTTCCTTCAGTTTTGTTTTTAATAACCCTGTTGACATATTGGTTACTTTCAGACAGGTATTACAGTCATTATAAAGAGCTATATCCTTGACCATTGATTCAAAAACTTTTTTCAAGCTGCTGACCACTTACCTTACCTACCACAGTAAACGACCAACTACCTGAAAGCTACAGTTTTACAGTAAGTAATGTCCAAATTATCCTTCGTTTGTACCCAATGTCTGAAATAGCTTTGCCATCACAGGAATAAATGCATTTTAAAGTATATTACAATACTAAACAGTTTAATTCTAATAATATTTCACAACATTACTGTTTACTGTATTTCTGGTCAGATAAATTCAGCCTTTTTGAAAAAAGACTTCTTTCAAAAACATAAAAATCTTACCAACCCTAAACATTTGAAAGGTATATGTAAGCAATCATAGACTATACATACTCACATTTTACAGACATGCCTCCAAAGTGGCAGACGATATTGAGCAGATTTCTTCATATCCATATCAGGTACTGTATCAGATACCATATCAGGTGTGATTCTCAAACTGTATAAAAGTCTGACTCTGCATGAACAAATAAAAAATAAATTCAAACCCCTTTTCTATTCTTGCATGTAACCATAGAGACAGTAAAAAAATACCAAAGAAATTATCAAACATGGCAATTCCCATTACTCAAATTCTATAAATAATTGACATAATGATTTTTAATAAAAGAGACAACCAAGAAAATGGCAACATCCACTCAATCTAAAGTAGTGAAATTATTTAATAGCAAGAATTATCTAATAGCAAGACTATGTTCACTAGCTAAGAATATTGAACAAACACTAAAATACAGTGATGTTTAACTGTCAGTTATTGATTATTGAAGTGAGTAACGCTTTACCACCCATAATGATAACATAAACTGTTAATTCATTGTTATGAGTTGATTAAGCAGTGGACTTGTTACAATTTGCCAATCAACTCATGAAACATTCGGGATCATTCATGTACCGCAGTTTGAGAATCACTGTTTTAGTGTCAAATTGTCTCAGCCTTTAAATCCCCAGGGACTGGTTCTAGTTGGGGCAGAAACACAATAGAAATGTGATTGAAGAATTGAGGAAATTAAAGAAAATGTGATCACTGTAAGTTTATTGAAATACTGTAAGTCTTGCTCATACAATTTTTTTCTCTGAAAATATATGATAATTCAATTTCATGCAAAAAAGTATAGGTTAGATCATAAAACCACAAAATCAGTTATTTGTCATTAAATATAGTGACTTCACAGACTATAGTTGCATTTCCCAAAAGTATCGTGAACTTAAGTTGATCAGAAAGACCACTGATGGTGTGACATTGAATAAAATATAAATTACCTGGTTTTATTAAAGAAAACAAAAATATTATTCAGTATGACTGACACAACCTGATTACAGATATCAGAGTACAGCTGGCATTGCTTTATCAGATTACTGCTGCACTTTTATGTTCTGTTTGACTTTTTTCTAATTATTTTAACAGCAGTCAATGGTTGGATTTAATCTTTCATCAGCATTAAGCCTCAGACTTATCCTCTTTCTCATTCTCTGTCTCTTTTCCTTTTGTAGACGTTTCGACAGGCTCACAGCTCAGACCGGGTCATTGCACGTCCTGTTAGAGCACTCGGTGTTCCCTGCTCTCCATCCAGCTGTGCTGTAATGCACTTCTGAGCTGGTGGGATCGAACTGAAGCTCTGCTCAAAAGCAGCAGGATTTTTTGGGATTGTACGAGGATCTCGGTGAGGAGTGGAATCTGCGGTTCTTCGAGACAGCTCTGAGGTGAAGACAAAGAACTGGAGAGTGTTTGAGCTAATGGTGTGTGTCAGTGTTTGCGCAGATGGGGGAATGTAAGCATGCAGACTTGTGTATGATTGGACGCCTGTTGTGAGGGAGAAGGTGTTTTTCCTTTTCTTTTGTTGTGTAACCCGCAGTGTCAACTCACATGTCTGTTATTGTCTAACACCGCCAACCACCTATTTCAAGACCATTTCAGCACAACAATTCCCACACAATTCAATTAACGGACTGAAAATAGGGCTCCCAAGACTGTCTTTGTTACAGCACTAATATGACTGCCAATGGGAGAATGTAGTCCGTTAAAAGATTCTCCTCCACTAATTCTCCAAGAAGGCCATATTCTAATTGTGGCCAAAGAGGCCTTTGTCGTACGCTTCCCTTTGCACACAGAGCTCCGGTGTCCTCATCTCACACTCCTGGCACTCCTATTGTGTTCTTCAGATGAGCTCATTTAATTGAGCTTTCCTCTAGATCTCTTTAATTTAACTGGAAAGATATTTGCTTTCATTACTGGAATGAGTTTGGTCGGCTGAACTTGACCTTTGAAGTGCTTATTTAGAGCCATGTGGTTAATTGAAAACTTTTGTAAAGCTGCTATGAAAGTAACGGCAACACATGCATAAAGAAAACGGCTTTCTGGGAAGCACGCTTGTATTCTGTATGAATGGAAAGATTAGTGTTATCTGGTGAATATAAATGGAATATTTACAGGGTTGCTTCTGTTATGCAGTGCATTTTGAACTGTAACTTTTACAAAATGAATATGCTTGGCTGCATTTACAGTCATACACTGATTGGGATTGACTGTATTTACTAACTATACTGTACATGTCCACTGGTGTAGAAAGAGAGGTGGGAGGGACAAACACTTTATGCAGATTAGAAGCAGCCAACAGCATTGCGGCAATGATGTCTGTTATATGTTTAAATTGGTAGATAATGCTTGAGTTTCTCCTCCATTTAGTGCTTAAATCACACATTGCATATTAGTATATTTAAATTACATTTTACATTTTGTTTGCTGACACTGTATATTTACTTGCTTTGGAAATTAAGTTTGTCATACAGTACGCTACTGATTTTTTATTTCTTTTTCAAAGAAAGTAATGCTTTTATTAATCAAGGGCGCATTACATTGATCAAAAGTGACAGGTAAGACTTTTACATTGTTACAAAAAAAATTCAAATTAATGCTGTACTTTTAACATTTCTATTCATTGAAAAATCCTGAAAAGTATCATGGTTTCCCCCAAAATATTAAGCAACACAACTGTTTTCAACATTGAAAATAATAAGAAATGTCAAAAAATAAAAGAAGTAAATTTTGCATCACAGGAATAAATAACATTTTAAAATATATTACAATACAAAAATATTTAAAAGTTTTTACATTTTTAAAAGTTATTTTAAAATGTAATTTACTGTTTAATTGTGTTGTTTTTTTTATGAAATAAATTAGATAATCAAGAAAACTGGCACCTTCCACTTAAACCAAAGAAATGATATAATTTAATAAAAATTGCCTTTGTTTATTTAATTATGATATTATGATTAAAGATAATTAACTAATATACCATCTTTAAAAGTATGAGTTATTTTAATATTTTATCTAATATAATGTGCACATGAAAATGTACTACATTGTATAAATGACCCTGCAAGAATAAAACTTCATTTGACACATTCATTACAATATGTACAGGTACATTACTTCTAAAATAAAACATCATAAATACAATTTTAAATCATCATAAATCACAGTCAGCTTTCCCGACAGCTTAATATGAATATGTTGAATGCACCCTTGCGGTAAAGATTTGGAATGCACTTTACCCTTGTGATAGTGTTTTAGACTGTATTGCAGTTGTACAGACGGGCCATGCACCTCCAAACCACAAGAGTGCATCTGTGGTTTGTCCCAGCTCTGCCTGCATTCAGGGCAGCAATAAAAGACAAACCGATCCGATGACTCCCTCAAGGTATATCTAACCTGATTCTGCGTGTCTGTGTTCTCATCTGTCAAATTGACCCGACTGTGACTATTGAGTTTTATATAGCTCTTGTATGACTATAAATCTTGACTTCATCATGCCTGAAGACCTCAGGGTTTGTCTTTATCTGGCTATCCCCCTTCCTTTCTCGCTTCAGGACAAAAAATGAATGATTTAAGTGAGGAATGGATCCAGGCAAGGGCAAATCAGACAACAGAGTGTGTCTTCAACAGCCCATATATTCACCTGCTAACCAGCACGTACAGTATGGATGCTTCACAAGGACACCGGATTAGAAGGTAGTTCAACTCTAAAATCACATTAAGTGTGTTTAACAAGCTTTTCAGTGTCCCACAATGTAGAACTAAGATTTTTGCTGCTTTATCAATTTACTGTAAGCTTCTGAAACACATTGTATCACAGCATCATTCAGGGTCCTTAAAATGTCTTAAATTTAGTTGTATCAAATTTAAGGCCATAAAAAGTCTTAAATGGAACAATAAAGTCTTAATTAGGATTTCAAGAGGTCTTAAATTTGGCGATGGAAAGACAGGAATTGACAATTAAACTTCAAAGGGCTATGATTTCATTGAATAAATATGAGCGCTGTCAGGTGCTGTGCTGCTTTGTGTACTCAGTTACCGGGAAAATCTCTATATTTCTGCCTTTCCGAAAGTGGCACCTGCTGACAGAAAATGAATTAGCATTTTCCATGAGCCTTTCTGCTGTTTTTGTTCAGACCAAAGCGAAAATCGACCAATATTTTTATGCAGCAAACATGCACTTGTAAATGTGAACCAGTGGATTGACAAGAAACGAATGCTAATGCATTTTAAAAATATATAAGATATATTTATATATAAGATATATTTATATGTTATTAGATTGATATAATAATTGATTGATAATCAGTGTTTAAATGAAAGTAATTGGTACTATTGACATCCCATTTCCTAAAAACTGTTTAAAGGCTGAAATGTGAAGTTTATCATTTTATAAAACTTTGTTTTTGTGAAAACCTGTATCTGAACTGTAAATCATGCTTTTTACGGTCATTTTACAGTTTGATATGTTACCATAGACAGTGGCGCCTGTACGCACTGTGTGTACCATGAGAGCTCAGACTGACCTGAGATTTGCCCCGCAAACATTTCAGCAGTAAATTATAGGCCCGTGTGTCCCGTATTTCTGTCAACTGAATCAGCCATGCCATTAATAATGAATTTATCAGTCTTTTGCATGCCAGAGCTTATAAACATTATGCCAAATAGAAACAGAAAATTGTGCTACATGCACTTTCATGAGATCGCTTTAGACTACAACAATTAATTTGTAGCTTATTTTACAAATGGGAATACAACGAATTCATGACAATGTTTTACATTCAAGCTACCCATAAAATTTATAGTGAAAAGTTCTTTAAAATCATCTGGAATGCAATAAAGTAATTTTTTTAAAGCTGTTTTAAAGCATTTGCTGCATGGATTTAAAAAAAATAGGCTAATAAATAATTCACATATCAGACAACATTGCGTTGCAGCAAATCCTTAAATTTTAAGGTATTCAGAGCAGAGCAACATAAAAATCAGAAAAAAAAAATATAATCGGGCCTGTTTTAGGCTTTGCCTTATTTTTATATTTTAGATGGTGATGAAAAAATGACTTGCCATCTCCTCATTGGACGTGCCTTTAGAGAGAAATGCATCTTTACGGATTACATAATGAAAGAGTTTTTGTTTTTGATTTGAATTATTTTGTTTTAAAGTAGTAATATAAAGCTTTCTATAGATATATTTATCATATTTGTGACTCAATTCGTTGAGTTTCGGTTCATCATTGTGAAGCGCTCCTGTTCAAGATGAGAAAGCAAGCGCATCCTCTGTTTTCCTATTTATTTTATAAAAGCACAACGTTTTGTTGATATTGTGAATGCACACAAACAAAAGTAGACCCTTCACAGTTCCGAATGATGTATTACTCTTACCTTTTTGAGCAAAAATTACAGCGTATTTTAAGTTGTTTCCACTATCAAGAAAAAAATGCAAGTGACTGCTCTGGCGCCTCCATGTCCTGCAAAGTGCACTTCAGCTTCCACTCTTCACACAAACGATTAGATATGCGCCTAATAGTGCACATTTATATAGTTTATATATTTAAACTAACATTGTGATATGCTTGAAATGTTTATATCTATAGATTTTATTTTAGGAAAGTCGTGATGATTTTAGAAGGCTAATTTGATCAAACATAGGCTATGATCAGCTCACTGTCTGCTGCTGGCCGCTTGGTCGTTACTTAAAAAAACAAAAAAAACAAAAACAAAGAAAAACAACAACTTACATTTAACGAACAAAAAGTGCTCCAAACGTTTTTCTAAATTAACTTTATAAAAAACGAAACAAAATATAATCACTTTTCCAATACAACCCCCCCCCCCCCCCCCCCCCCCCCCCCTGCAGGCGCCCCTGACCATAGACATTGCCCTACCTCACTTATATGGTATTAATTTTATTTGTGAAGGTCTTGAAAAGTCTAAAAAAAAGTTGTTTTTATATGTGTATTTGCTGAGTATCATATTTGTTACATCAGGCTTTTATGGCCCATATAGTATGATAAACTGAGAAAATGGAGCTCATACTCGGAGGGGGAAAAAAAATTACATTTTATGCAGTTGCTGATATTCATATGGCCAAAAATATAAAATTCTGATTGCTTTTAATGTAAATCCATGAGATGTTTATAACAGTATAGCAGACTACTTAAATAAAATACATATTAATATTGTTGCCTCTTTCCTAATAATGTCTTAGTAAGATGATATTTAAATATCTAGATTTATAATCAAAGCTTTATTTTTTCTTTCATTCTTTTTGTAGGGGAAAAACATATAATGCAATGTAATACAATGATGATTGAGAGATGTACATATAAACTTTCCTCAAAAGCCTGATATGTAATATTTTATACTAACAGTTTAATGATGTATGGATAATCAAGCAAACCTAAGTTGCTTCAGTCCACTTTTACTTGCTTAAAAATAGTAGTGAATTGTGCACAACAGGTTTTCCAACAAAGTTTTGATCATGTTTATATTTTAGTGGCCTTTGAAATTTGCATATTAAATATGAAAGAGTAGGCTTTATAGGGTTAAATTTGTTGGCCATAACCATTGCCTTTTGTTCTCAGTTTTCAGCTTGCTTTGGACTATATAGAGAAGGTAATTGTTGAACATAAGTGCTATTTTTCATGTTCATGCACTGTCCACAGCTAAAGCAAGTTCAGCCAAAGAATTTATTTTTGGAGTGCAGAGTTGTACAAGTACAAATATGTCAATAATATTCACAAGTGGCCCGATCAGCACGAGTCTTTTGCAGTCAAAGGCGCAACATAGTCCTTTATTTATCAAGCATTCAACTCTTCATACCGACGTGTGAGGGTTGAAGCAGATAAAAAGAATAGAAGATTTGGAAGGCCATAGTAGATTTCACGGGTACTTGTCAAAGCTGAATGCAAATCCAGATCTCTGATGTTCCTGCATAAAAGCAGGTCAGGCATAAAATGGAGATACAATAAGAAAAAAAAAACTTACAATGGAAGGTGAAAGAATAAGCTACGCATTTATGCTGAGATCATGACTGCTGCTGATTTTGCCTATGAATAAAACAAAGAGAAATACAACAGAAATACAGAGGGAGTGGAAGGAACATAAAGCAATATTGAAGTGTTCAAAGATGGCTCAGCTTGATACACATCTGAATAAATCAATTCCGGTAAGAAAGGCAGATTAAAGCATGCAGGACGCAGACTCAGAGAAAATAATATCACTGTCATTCATAGACAAAAGCAGCTTTTTTCTTTTTGGAGCTTATAAATGAGAGGCTCATCTGTCTGAGGAATGGAGTAACAGCAAGTGTGTGAGGGAAGAGGAGGAGAGAGACAGAGTTGTCACTTAGTTTTGTATTAATGTCTCGAATCAGGGAGTAATGCCATGGTTTATCTTCTGTTATGGATGAAAAACATTTTTCATTGCGGTTCATAAAATATAGCGTATATTTATTGAGTGGCTTGAAGAGAATGAGATAAAATAATATGATATAATATCCATCACTGCAGTATGAGAAGTACAAAGTCAGAAGTTAGACTAGAAGTTAGAGTCTTTGTTATTTGATTTTTAAGTGGCTTTTCACTGTTAGATCTTTGTGCATGCTGTGTCCATACAAAGACTTTCCTCTGGAAATATCAGAATGAATTGGAGTGTGTTTGTGTTTTTATTCAAAGAATATTCCTGAGTCTTTAGCCACAGTTTGCAAAAATGAAAGAAAGAAAAAACCCATTTGGACTTAAAAACTAACAAAGAAACATAAGCCTTCCTCTCAGAGTTACAATGAATACTACTACCTAATTTTAAGAATAAATAACTAATATACTGCATTTAGCAATGATGGAGAGAGGAGGAGTAGAATTATGGTACAGACAGCCGAGCAACCAAAAAATGCACTTGATTATATATAGATTAACTGGAATTATCAAATATTATTTATATATATTTTAATATAATATTTGTAAATTAAATAACATATATAATCAGTATAATTACAGTTGATCAATAATTACATACCTACAGAATTATATATTTACAGTTAGATATTTTTAAAGGCCCAGAATCAAAATGTTCTTATTTATTATTTCATAGAATTGCATAGCTGAAGTTTTTAATGATGTGCATGATTGACTGAAAGATCAAGTTCCCTGTCGATATTCTCACTCGTACTGCGTCGTAAGACGCTTGTATGGGAAAAACTCTTTTTTTCCTCTTCAACTGAAGCCTTTTCAATCACGCAGTGGAACTGCATGTCCATTGGTTCGTGCAGGGCTAACGAACGAACCAATGGCTCGGCGGCGGCGACGAGCGAGCCTATGGCCGAGCAGCCCACCATAGCCTGCCAAAACGGGCGGAGACTGTGGCTATATAAGCGGTCGCTTCGCCGCCGCATCTCAGATTTCTTCTCTTCAGCCCGAAGCTTCTTCCTCGCTGACTCTTCGCTGACGCCGAGATTCACCGTTGAAATGCCTCAGGAGCCGAATTGGACCTTTTGCAGCGCTCAGCTCGCAGATTCCGGTCTATCCCCTGCCGCCTGCCGGCGACTATCTAAAAGAGAAGAGAGCAAATTTTGACGGCATTGTTTCAAATGCTGCGCCGTCATTGTAAGACGTGCAGGACTCCCCTGCATGCTGATGACGGTCACGCTGAGTGTGTGTCATGCTTGGGGAAATCCCATGCTGAAGCTGCGCTCAGCGGGACTGACTGCTCTCATTGCGAGAGTTTCAGTCTTGCCTCTCTGCACTCGCGGATAGCTTTCTTTTCAGAAAGCGACTCCGCCCCTCGCGCCCTCCCATCTTCTTCCTTCCAGGGACCTGCGAGGAAAAGACAGCGGGGCAGAGGATTCAAATGGCTGGAGACGAGCGAGCTCACGGAGGAACGACTTCTATGGCTCCCTATGGCGCCCGAGCTCACTGACTAAGGCTGTCAGTGAGCTCGGGCTCGAGTGGTCTCCGCCTGAGGAGCCATCTCGCAGCAGGCTGGACGAGTGGTTTCTCCCGGGGCACCAGCAAGTCCCCCGCCAGCGCTCGTCCCCTTTCTTCCCCGAAGTCCACGACGAGCTCACTAAATCGTGGCGCACCCCCTACTCGTCTCGCATCCGTCCTTCTGCTTCCTCTGCCCTCACCTCCATTGACGGCGCTGAAGAGAAGGGATACGAGCACCTGCCCCCTCTGGATGAGTTCGTGGCCACGCATCTCTGCCCGCCCACAGCTATCGGATGGAAAGCGAGGGCGAGCCATCTGTCCAAGCCATGCAGAGCCACGTCTGTACTCGCTGGACGTGCCTACTCGGCAGCTGGACAAGCAGTTTCGGCGCTGCACTCTATGGCTGTGCTCCAGGTCTTCCAGGCCAAGATGCTCGCCAGTGAGGAGACCGGTCTCAATGCAGCTTCACTCAGGGACCTGAGGAGCGCGACGGACCTGCCCCTGCGCCATCAAAGCCACCACCCAGGCTATCGGGCGGTCAATGTCCAGCCTGGTAGTGTTAGAACGCCACCTTTGGCTCACGCTGACGGAGATGAAAGAGGCAGATAAAGTTCCCTTCCTCGACGCTCCAGTCTCGTCGAACAACCTGTTCGGGCCAGCTGTGGAGGGCTTTGCGGAGCGTTTTACGGAGGCTCAGAAGTCGTCTCAAGCGATGCGACACTTCCTCCCGAAACGCGCCAGCTCTTCTGCTACTTCTAGTCGCCCCAAGCCTGCGCCGACTCAGCAGCCCGCCAAGCCAACACCGGCCACTCCCGAGCCCCGACCTCCTAAGGATCGGCAGGATAGAGGACGTTCCTGCTTGGCAAGACGCTACCCCTTTCCGAAGCGCCAAGGACCCCGGCCCAAGATCGCCTTGGATCCGGCGCCTCAGAAGTCCTCCTGATCAGCCAGGCAGGAAGAGGAGGGGCCCGAGTCTTGCTACCGCTGGACCACCCCGCAAGCAGCCTCTAATGTGCCTCTTGTCACCCCGCTCAGCGCTAGGTGCAGAGGGAAGTGTGTTATTGGTTCCCCATGGGCCCACTCTAGCGCCCGGGTGTCCAACCGCTGTGATAGCGGACAAAATAAAACACATACATTTTCAAAAAGAGAGCAAATATCCTCTTCTGCCTACCATAAGCGTCCTGCCCTTATGCAGCCAGTCTTTAGAGCCTATTCAGTCTCTTGCCACATGGGCCGAGGCCTGGCAGGCCATTCCCGGTGTGTCAGAATGGGTAATGGCTATGATAAGACGAGGTTATTCACTCCAGTTCGCTCGAAGACCACCACGCTTCCGCGGTGTGGTCGCCACCACAGTGCACAGCGAGGACGCTCAAGTCCTGCGCACAGAGGTGATGAATCTGCTGGTAAAGGGAGCCATAGAAGTCGTTCCTCCAGCCCAGAGCGAGTCAGGCTTCTACAGCCGCTACTTCCTCGTCCCCAAAAAAGACGGCGGCCTGCGACCTATTCTAGATCTCAGACTCCTGAATCACGCCCTGGTAAAAAGGTCGTTCAGGATGATCACATTGAAGCAGATCCTCTCGCAAATATGCCCAGGGGACTGGTTAATGTCACTGGATCTGAAAGACGCATACTTTCACATCCAGGTAGCCCCCCATCACAAACGATTCTTGAGATTCACATTCGAGGGGGTGGCATATCAATACAGGGTCCTTCCGTTTCGGCTGTCCCTGGCTCCCCGCACTTTTACGCGATGCATGGATGCGGCTCTCTCCCCTCTGTGACAGATGGGAATCTGCATCCTCAAATACCTCGACGACTGGCTCATTCTGGCACAGTCAGAGGCAGTTTCAACATCGCACAAGACCCTCCTCCTCAGCCACTTAGATTGCCTGGGGCTCAGGGTCAACTTTGCCAAGAGCGTACTGTCACCCAGCCAACGAGTGTCGTTCCTGGGGACAGTTATCGAGTGCAGATGACAGCAACTGTCTCAGCGGAACGAGCCATGGCGATTCAGCGCCGCGCGGTCTCCTTCAAGAAGGGACTGCTCGCCCGCTCAAGGCCTTCCAGAAAATGCTGGGCCTTATGGCAGCAGCTTCGCCAGTACTTCAGTTGGGCCTGCTTCACATGCGACCCATCCAGTTCTGGCTGAAGCAGAGGGTTCCTTCCGCGGCTTGGCGTCACGGTCGCCATCGCATAACGGTGACTCGGGCCTGTGTATCAGCCCTGGCCCGTTGGAGGGATCCCCTCTGGCTGAAGCAGGGTGTGATTTTAGACACGGCGCACAGAAGGAAGGTTGTCACGACAGACGCTTCCAACAAGGGTTGGGGAGCTCTGTGCGAAGGCAAACCGACCTTCGGTCTTTGGTCCGAAGAAGAGTCGGGTCTGCACATCAACTCTCTAGAGATGCTAGCAGTGTGCCGTGCCTGTCAATTCTTCCTGCCGGACATAAGGGGACACCATGTGCTAATACGCTCAGACAGCAGGTCCGTGGTGTCATACATAAATCACCAGGGCGGTCTCGCCTCGAAGCGCCTCTGCACGCTGGTGAACGACCTTCTTGTTTGGGCTCAGACCAATCTGCGCTCACTGAAGGTGATGCATGTGCCGGGCAAAATGAACCAAGGAGCGGACATGTTGTCGAGGAACAACGTCTCCTCAGAAGAATGGACGCTCCACCCACTCGCGGTTCAGAAAATCTGGGAAGTCTTTGGCAGAGCTCGAGTAGACCTCTACACCTCCGAAGACAACTCTCATTGCCCAACCTTTTTCACGAAGAGCACGGATGCCCTGGCCCACGAGTGACCCAGCCTCCCGCTCTATGCGTTCCCTCCAATCGCTCTGCTACCGCAGGTACTCAGACGAGTCAGGGAACAACGGCACAAGGTTCTTCTAATAGCCCCCCTCTGGAGGAACCAGCCGTGGGTGTCGGAGTTATTCCAGCTGCTCGAAGCAGCCCCGTGGCCCATTCCCTTGAGATGGGACCTCCTCTCTGAAGCGAACGGCACGCTGTGGCATCCACAGCCCGAGTTATGGGCCCTGCATGTGTGGCCGCTCAACGGGAGCCTTTCGACCTCCCAGAGCGTGTCTTAAACACTATGGCAGAAGCAAGAGCCCTGTCTACCAGACGCCTCTATGCTCTGAAATGGTCTAATTTCTTGGCTTGGTGTCAAGACCGTGACTTAGATCCGGTTACCTCTGATGTATCAGTGGTTCTTTCATTTCTGCAGGAGATGCTGGATAAACAGCGTTCCTCATCCACCATCAAAGTTTACGCGGCAGCCATAGCGGCTTTCTATGCCCCTATTGCTGGCCGATCGGTGGGCAGGAATAGTGCGGTGGTCCAGTTTATACGAGGCGCCAGGAGAATTAACCCCCCACGTCCTCATACAGTTCCACCTTGGGACTTACCAACCATACTAAGGGCCTTGAAAGGCCCCCCGTTTGAACCATTGCAAACCACGAGCCTCAGATCACTCTTGTTTAAAACCGCCCTGCTGTTAGCGCTGGCGTTGGTTAAGCGAGTAGGATACCTACAGGCCCTTTCCATCAACCCTGCTTGCCTGGAATTCAGGCCTTGAGGGTGTACATTGAGCGTTCTGCCTCATACAGGAGATCAGAACAGCTTTTTGTCAGATTCGGTAACCGCGCTAAAGGTCGCCCTGTTACGAAGCAAAGAATTTCCAGGTGGTTAGTGGATGCTATCACCCTAGCATTGCATAGGCTAGCAGTGCCCCATTGGAGTTAGAGTCCATTCCACCAGAGGCATCGCCTCTTCCTGTGCATGGTCCAGCGGGGTGTCCATTTCGGAAATTTGTGAGGCGGTCGGCTGGTCCTCGCCATCCACATTTGTAAGGTTTTACAACCTGGACGTCCCTGCCTTACAGGCCAGAGTCCTTTCTGCTTAGTTTGCCGCCTCCGGCTAGTTTGGCAGTCTTATGGGTTCACTTGACCAGCATTGTTCAAGTCCCTCCTTCACCTGGATGGTCCATATTATATGGATACCAGGTATAAACTATAAGGGACGACACCCAGGCCACGGTTGACCCTGATGGCTCAGCCTGTGCTTGATGTATTCCATTGACTCCCCTGGGTCTTCTCCCATGGGAGTCTTGGTTTTGATTCGTTCCCCATCATAGCATGGCGTGATTGTACTGGTTCCCATACAAGCATCTTATGACGCAGTACGAGTGAGAATACCGACAGGGAACGTACTCGGTTACTTTTGTAACCTCAGTTCCCTTAGATATGGGAACGAGTACTGTGTTCCTGGCCGTGCTATGAGCTGCATGCCTCAGTCGCTTCATTCGAAGAAATCTGAGATGCGGCGGCGAAGCGGCCGCTTATATAGCCACAGTCTCCGCCCGTTTTGGCGGGCTATGGCGGGCTGCTCAGCCATAGGCTCGCTCGTCGCCGCCGCCGAGCCATTGGTTCGTTTTTATAGCACTGCACGAACCATACTCCTCCTTGGGCTTGCAGTGCCCCATTGGAGTTAGAGCCCATTCCACCAGAGGCATCGCCTCTTCCTGGGCATGGTCCAGCGGGGTGTCCATTTCGGAAATTTGTGAGGTGGCCGGCTGGTCCTCGTCGTCCACATTTGTAAGGTTTTACAGCCTGGATGTCCCTGCCTTACAGGCCAGAGTCCTTTCTGCTTAGTTTGCCACCTCCGGCTAGTTTGGCAGTCTTATGGGTTCACTTGACCAGCATTGTTCAAGTCCCTCCTTCACCTGGACGGTCCATATTATATGGATACCAGGTATAAACTATAAGGTTGACCCTGATGGCTCAGCCTGTGCTTGATGTATTCCATTGACTCCCCTGGGTCTTCTCCCATGGGGAGTCTTGGTTTTGAGTCGTTCCCCATCATAGCACGGCGTGATTGTACTGGTTCCCATACAAGCATCTTATGACGCAGTACGAGTGAGAATATCGACAGGGAATGTACTCGGTTACTTTCGTAACCTCAGTTCCCTTAGATATGTGTTTATTGGTGTGCAGTTTCACTGCGTGATTGAAAAGGCTTCAGTTGAAGAGGAAAAAAGAGTTTTTCCCATACAAGCGTCTTACAACGCAGTACTCGTTCCCATATCTAAGGGAACCGAGTTTACGAAAGTAACCGAGTACGTTTTCATTTGTTCTTCACATTACATAGAATTATTCCAGGCATTTTCGTAAAATCTTTTATTGAATAAGATTGCATTGCCAAGCATTTTATCCTTAGAGATGACACAGGTAAGTACATATATTAACATTACAGTGTCTTTTTTAATAAACGTCAAGCAGGGCCGTTTCTAGCTAATTTGACGCCCTAGGCGAAATCCTTAACCCCCCCCCTCCCCAATATATATTCTTTTCAGACACCAGTTTCTTGTCACATTCAAATTGGTTGTCAAAGTAACAACACTAATTTGTGGAGATTCAGCGCATTGTGAGTTCCACAAATCTGAATGCATTATTTGTAAATTGACTTAAGATAATTTATCATCACACAATTATTTCAATTTATTATCTGTAATATCATTGTGTTGCCCTATGTAACAATCCCTAGTAGCTAAGTCATTGCACATAATTTACACATAAATCACACATAAATTAATTTTATTACATTTGGATACGTTTAGATACTATCAATGGCTACTTTTTGTCCTTATCTGTTTTTTGTTCAATTTTTTTGTTGTTGTTGCTTGAAACATTGATTTAAAGTGTCAGTTATTGCATTATTATTTCAGTCAAACCTATAAAACCCTTTGTTACCCCAAACTACATATAAAAGCCTGATCAGTGGCATAAAAGTAATCAATGCAGCTACTAATGCTGCCTTCACGTGCTATGGGAAATTTCCTATTTCCCATTTATGAAGTCATGATCACGAGCTTGTCGTATTCAAGTGCTTTAATGTCAGAAAGAATAAAATGTAGCATCCCATTGGTTGACAATCATATAAACATTCACCGCGCTATACATGCAGTTTGCTGACAATTCTGGAATTTCCGTCAAATACATGCTTATTTCACTGCTTATAAAACATACAATATGCTTCGAATGATCATTCATATCTAGCCTATAAGTACACTACTTTAGCGACAAGACAAAGGGATGTAGTTGTTGTGAGAACAGCATTGACAGCAGCAATGGTTGTGCCCTCCACCATGTTTAAAGTTTATGACCCACCCAACTCAGAAACTCTGGTATCAAAATTATTTCCGAATTTCCCAGTAGTAAATACGATTTGAGAGGCCATTCATGTCTAATTTCCGATTAGGAAACTCGTATTTATGATAATTCCGATAGCACGTGAAGGCAGCATTAATCCTTTGATACTCATTAACGCGTGAACTTCCCCTTTAAATAACGTGACGCTCTGCCCTCTATGTGTATGACGCTGCTCCCATTAAGTGCTGTGTTAGAAGTGAATGAATTGATTCAGCATTTCGACACCTCCGTAAGGATGCATTAAACTCGACAAAGCGGTTTAATAAAGGATGTATTGATCTCGTGAATTAGCGAATTTTACTATACCAATATTTTTTAATTGGATGTTAAAGTTTATATGGGAATATTATATGACACGTTGATCCTTTAACAATGCATTAGCGCAAAAACGCACACCTTTTGGACAAATTGCGCAACATAATTTATCAACTGCCACAAATACTGCCTAAACAAAATACTGATTTTGTGCACTTTATTTACTGTACCAATATTTTAAATTGGCCTTTGAACTTAGCTTTATTGCATGGCAAAAAAAAAAAGAAGAAGAAGAAAAAAAGCGTTACCTTGCCAAAGCACTGACAGAGCCCACTGATCTAATGGTGTTGATGAGCGCTCTAAATGCAAGCATGCAACAATCAGGCAGCAATTGACAGTGCTCTGATCCAATGGCATACAGGCATCGTCAGATTGACAGTACTCTAGCCCAATGATGTTGGGGAGCCAGTGGGGGCAGTAGTCATATTTCAGGGTGACCGTGCCACTCTTTATCACAACCCTGCTGAAATGTACTGCCGGTACGTGCGCTCATTGGCGCCCCTTCAGCTGGTGGCGCCCTAGGCGACCGCCTAGCTCGCCTATGCCTAGAAACGATACTGACGTCAAGTTAGCATTCAATGCTATTAAGACACCAAATCTATCATTATTTGAGTGCTGCTAATAAAATCAGATCATGTAGCGTTTTTTTGTAGCGCGACAATTAATTATAGTACTTTTAAAACTATATAATTAAGCAATTAAGCAAGCAAAAGCAATTACCATGATGACACAGACTGTTGCAATCATTATGCGTTGTTTCAATTTCTTTTGCCTATGGATCTGAATGGGTCTCAAACATATATGGCTCTATCACAGCACTGACCATCTAATGTATCAAAACACTTAACATGCTGTAAAGGAGGGCATGGATATGGTGCGATGAATTAGCCAATCACAGCAGTGGGTGTTTACTTCTGTTTCTGCAACAGGTAACACCTTTCACTAATCTGTTTTTGACAAAGATTGAAAATGTGGATGGAAAATGGTCACTAGACTTTTTGAGTGCAAAGAACTGTATTAAAAGAATAGAAAAATCTAAAAATGTATTTAATCACCAATTTAACATCTGACAGAATATTTTATAGATATGTTGCAGTCTGCTAAGTAATTTAGATGAAACATGCACATCAGAGCTTTTAATGCTATAATATTTAATTAAATCAGGTGTTAGGGACTCTTGAATGTTGGAATAGTCTGGAATCATCAGTAAACTGGATACGGCCAGTAATTCCCTTGTTTTAATGCTAACAAACAACTCATACTGCATGTATTTTGAAAATCAAAAACAGAAATCACCCTGTTCTTTGTCCTTTGTTTTTGGTGCGGAGACAGTGAAATTGCAATTACCCAAAAATACTTTAAAAAAGGGAAATGTCGAGAAGCCCAAACCGCCTTAGTATTGTTGCCATAGCTTCCAGATGTTTAATTTATTATTTATTATTTATTTATTTTCTTGCCTTTTACTTTCTGATGGTTTTGACATTTATCTGTGCCTCCTGAGAAGAGTGTTGGATCATGTAAAATAAATTGCCTCTCTTGAGGAAGCTTAATATTTTCAAAGCAAGCAATGCTATTATCTTTATGGGTGTTTTTTGTGATTAATATTTTTACTTATTTTTTATTATTTATTTTTTGGAATATCTGCCTTTAATTGGCAGGAGATTAGAAGCCAACAGAAAACTAACTAGTGCATGAGAGTGAAGGAAACAGGCCAGATTCAAATGTCCATGTGAATACCAATCATGCTCCTACTTCTGATGTGCATTTTTATGTTATTTTTTTCATAACTAAGAGGCGTCTGCTTTTGAAATATAGGAACTCACTCTGATTATGTGATAAATGAGTGTTTATCGGTGTGCACAAGCCAAAGAGATCTGTAATACCTGAAGAACACTAGCATTTATGTTAAAAGAATAGCTCACCCAAAAATGAAAATTTGCTGAAAATGTACTCATCCTCAGGTCATATAACATTTATTCTTCATTAGAACAGATTTGGAGAAGTTTAGCATTACAAGAGTTGCTCACTAAATGATCCTCTGCAGTGAATGGGTGCTATCAGAATGAGAGTCCAAACAGCTGATATGAAACATCACAATAATCCACAAGTAATCCACACAACTTCAATCCATCAATTAATGTCATGTGAAGTGAAAATATGCATGTATGTAATAAACAAATCCATCAAGATACTTTCAACTTCAAACATTTGCTTCTGACTAAAACACGAGTTCTCTATTATATTGCTTTTTCCTGTGAAAAGTTGCATCATCTGAATCAGGAGAGCAATTTTCACAGATCAGCCACCATTTACAAGCAAAAACACTTCTGAACAAATATTTTGGTGGAATTTGATGCAAGGTGTTAAAAACACCTTAATGATGGATTTGTTTGTTACAAACACACAGCTTTTCACTTCACGAGATGTTAAATGATGTACTGGAGTCATTTGGATTACTCATGGATTATTGTGATGTTTTTATCAACTGTTTGGACTCTCATTCTGACGTCACCCATTCACTGCAAAGGATCCACTGGTGAGTAAGTGATGTAATGCTAAATTTCTCCAAATCTGTTCTGATGAATAAACAAACTTATACATCTTGGATGGCTTGAAGGTGAGTAAATTCTCAGCAATTTTGTATTTTTTGGTGTACTATTTCTTTAATCTAAATGGTAGTTTTGAGGTGAAAGGCAGCAGACAGGGAAAAATGTAAGCCAATTTTGAGCTTTTAGTAACCATTCAAAAATATACATGAAATGAGATATTAGTGAGAGAGAAAAAGGTTTTTAGACAGATACTGTAGTGTGGTTACGGCATCTACCAGCTGGGGCTAACGGGGTCACACTAACCAGCCAATCTTTATGACTTGGGCATATGGTTTGGTACAAATTTAAGGCTGCTCTGCATGCTGTAGTCAGTGACAGAGTAAAGGCTGTTCTCTATTGTCTTTGACTTGAGAGCATCAGTCCCATGACCGCACTTTGCGCTGGTGTAGACGGATCTGTTCAATTTCAAGTGCGTATGTGTCTTCTGTTCCCTTTCTGAAGGGTCTGAATTGTATTAAGTCAAACTGCTATTTCTGTGCCCACAAACATAGTCGTTGTGATAGATGTGGCCAATCATGTGATCTGCTCCAAGGAAGAGGTGTCTGATGGGAGATTTCTCGGGGCTATGGAGTAACCTATTTGTTCCAGTCTGTAAGAGCACTGGGGGTCTCATTCACTTTGAGGAAGTGCTTATAAAGATCCGCTCTGTGTCTTCTGCGTTTCTAATCTCTATTCTTAGATCTTTGTGGGGTTGAGAGGAAGCTGTTGCATTTGATGTGCAGTAATTCTCACATCTCCCAAATTGTGGTATTTCAAGCAAGGACTCGGTTTGATGACGAGAGAACGGATAAATAAAAAGCATTAAATGTCTGCTCGCTGAGCGCCTCATCAAGGCTTCCTATTGCATTTGTCACATCTGCTTTGTTTTCTGGATGCAAATATGAAGGGGAGTCTAAATAAATCTTTCTCAGACTTTTCTGTCCAGCTGTTTCATTTTTGTTTGATGTAGATGTCACCATTTGATAAAAACAAAATATGTTTCACAGCTAAATTATGCTGAAAGAAAAAAATAACTAAAAATAGTTATTTTTAATTGCTAACTGCATAAGTTACCTTACCATAAACAGTGAAAAAACTGTAATTGCAGTTTAATATTGTAAGTATATTGTAAAACTGTCAAATTTATGATTTTTACATATAAAAACTATGACTTACTGCATTATTTACATTATTTATTTCATGACACATACGTACCTGTGGGAACTTTTTCGCAAGACGCGAAATACGTACCAATAAGTACATATCACTGCAGTTTCCAACAGAAATTAACACTAGAGGCGGTAAAACATCGAGCACTTGTAATTGTGACCTGTGCTGGCAAAATGAGTCACAATGAGCAAATTTTCAAAAATGAGTTATTTTTTATCTTCATTAGTTATTAGTTATTCTTTATCTTCAAGGTGCCATAGAATGCATTGATACAATATTTTAAATTGTTCTCTGATATCTACATAGAAGGTATGTAGTTTAGGTAAGGGCAAAAAATCTCTAGAAACGGTTTTACATGTCCATTTACAACCCTAGGATTTCTCCCTAGAATGAAATGGTCTGTTATTGGCTTATTTTGGAAGGTTCATGAATAATAATGTTAAGCTCTGCTCTGATTGGCTGTTTCACAGTGCGGCTCATTTCAGTAGCTCACAGAAAGGAAACACAGGGAGGAAAATATATATTTCAATACTTTCTCTCGCAGTTATATCATCGGGTAATTATACTGTATATAAAATGCGGGCATCAGGAAGCCGCTATTAATATGCGGGGCATTGAAACTGCTTTCAAATGCACGATCGCTTTTTACTTTCGCTTTCGAGATTCGCGATGGCACAAACTCTGTTTATACTATGGAGCGGCAGTACTTACCACACATCTGCTTGTCAGTGGTGCTCAGGATCTGTAAATAATTCGCCATCATCCTCAGTCATCTCTCCTTACTCTGTTTATGTGGTAAGTGAAATCTTACGTACTGTAATGTAACAGGCTACCGCTAGCAAGGAGCTAACCATGTCCCTTTAGTGGCTCACGTTATTTTATTAGAACGCATTATTTGCTTTCCGTGCCTTTCTGAATACAGACACCAACCCATCCCTGCACTTCACATCCCCTGCACAGCCTGGAACATAACATTTATTTCCATGATCTGCCATTTTTGCTGTTGTCCTCGCTTGTTTCTTCACAATACCTGCAGAACTTTGGCTGGCCTAGAACATAGGTGGGTATATGCAAATGTTGGGGGCATAACTATTAGTGATCCCGACTGTTACGTCACAGTCGGTGTTATGTTCTGATTTGCCTATTTTTCAGTGGTCTTTTTTATTCACGAGATTTACATAAGAAGGAGGAAACAATGGTGTTTGAGGCTCACGGTATGTCATTTCCATGTACAGAACTCTTATTATTCAACTATGCCAAGGTAAATAGAGTTTTCCATTCTATGGCACCTTTCAAAAATGATATATGATTTGTTGGAATCGGACGAAAAATGACTGAGCTACACCTGTTTTAAGTCAATATAGTCAGCAAAGTTAATTCGGAGAAAAACCAAATTAAAGTTTTCTGAAGGTTCCAAAGCAAAATAACCAAGCAACGTTGCATCCTTTCCACCAATTATTTTCTTAATGATCATTACTATATTAATAATCACAATATAGCTATTTTTTTAATTTTATCTTTGTTATTATAAATAAGAACAGATGCAAAAAAAAAAAAAAAAACATATAAGAAACAAATAGTGCATTGCTTTTTTCATTTTACATCTAAACAAAAGCATTCAAGTAAGAAAAACAAATAATCAAGTGTAAAAATCACTTTAGTGTGTTCATTTCAAATAAATTGATTAGGCTATTAAAACTACAAAAGCAGTTCAATCAAGAGCAGCGATCTTATCTTTTATTGCAAGATTAACATTAATGAGACAGGCAGCCTATATATTAAGACCTACTGTACAGCATGGATCTAATATAATGTTACACATCAGAGGTTTTTCCCCAACAGTTCCCTAAACATCCAGAGACATAGCTGATTATGTTTGCGTGAATAGCCTACTTGAATGCCGTAATTCTGTGTATACAGTAGCTTATGTAAATTTATCGGGATTGCGCGTTGGCAGAAAGGCCATTATGTGCGTGATTCATATGTCAGTCAGCAGAGCAGAGAAAAAGGTACAAATCAGAAAACTCAGAAAACGTACAAATAAAGATAATTTTAGATGTTTCATTACTATTTGGAGCTTTGGGATTGCTAGACGAGGGCTTAATGAACTTATTTCTGTGAAACCCTCAGATTCGACCAAAATTGACATTTTGCACTTGCTTTGTCTGTAGCTCAAAATTAGCCTGTGCGCATTCTGACTCATTTTGCCAGCACAGGTCACAATTGTTTTCATACACAGTTATGATTACAGCTTCAAATACGTACCAATAAATACGTCACTGCAATTTCCAACAGAAATCGATTGCAATTTCCTTTTTACATTACAATTGCTTTTGTTCATACTATCGGTTAGGTTTAGGTGTAGTGCAGATGGTATGTTATTTTAAAACGTCACTGAGCATTAGAGTTATAACGCCACTCAATGGACATTTCGTCAGAACTGCGGTGACATGTACAAAACCAGCGTCATATAAAACATACCATATGTACGTTCATCTGTTCTGGGGAAGAAAACGAACACTCTTTTAGCACCACTCAGTGGACATTTCACATCGAATATGTCATGAAATGTACATGGCGGAATGTATTTCATGTCTTGTGAAAAAGTTCCCATGGGTATGTTTTTGTCATGAGATCAGGTTGTGAATTTCCAGAAGTCCCTGTGTGACCCATTACATATTTTAATATTTTATTTAAATAGTCTTGTATCTTCTTGCTATTAATAAGGTACATTAGGGTGTTTGGTTACATTTTACATTACATTTTCTTTTTACAGTAAAATAATATGTAATTATGTAATTAACATTACCAGTCAATGAAATCTGCATTTGCAAGTTGGCATCTTGTAATGCCTGACACATTGTCAATGTATTTTTTACTGTGAATTTCTGGCAACCACAAATTACATTTTTTACGCCATAAATTTAAAGGAATATTTTTTACGGCATACTATGAACACTGAAGTCATTAGTCTCATTATCAACTGATGCATACAGGTGTTCTTTCGTACAGGGCATTTACACAACACCATTTTCAACTAAAAAATGGAAAACTTTTTATGCGTTTTGGTCATTCATTTACATGACGACAGCATTTTGGGGGCCTGAAACCCAAACTTCTGAAAATGCTTTTCAAAGTGCAACTTTTTGAAAACGATACATTATCATCTCGAAGTAAGCTAACATCTCTATGTAAGTCACAAACTTATGCGTTACATTTTCAGTCTAGGAATGCGTATGTGCACACTGCACAGGCAAGTTGTGTGTCTTTAAAAAGTGACATTGCCAACTACTGGCCTAGCATGAGTAATACAGCATTTTAGTCTTTTTCGCAGATCCGTGTGAACGGGGATAGTTTTGTTGTCTGTACGCAAAACTTTTAAATAAAGAAAAGTTTTTAGTACAATTTCTATCATGTAATCTTACACTTAGGTCTGCAGAAAGGATTCTCAGAGGAAAACTTCCATCAGATTCACAAAAGATTTTTACCCTCATTCTAATGTTGTCCAAACCATCTTCATATAAAGGATTTCTGCACAACCCCAGTGTTACAAGATCTTGTACCTAAAATTTTACAAGATTCCAGAAAATTTGTCTGTCTACACAGAATATGAAAATGGTTGTTTTGATGCAACATAATCTATCACAAAGATATATTCAATCAGAACAATTCTGTTTGTGTGCTCTCTCACACTTGCAAAACACTGTAGATGAGGAGATGAGCTTCTTATGAGGGTGAGCAAATGATTCCAATTTTCATTTCATAACCTTTTGACATGCAGTGCATCCCATCAATGTCAATTTCAAAACAGTAGACCAGTTAGAAGCAGTCTCTAATAATGAGAGTGTGAATGGCCTCCAGGAGTCTTTTTGCATATTGTTTTTAGTTGGTTAACTTTATCCTAACTTTAGAATGAGTTTAAATGTGAACTTATCAATAAATCATGGTTTCTGCATGAAAAAAACAAACAAAAAAAAACGGTTTTACAAAGTAATACACATATATCCACAGTTATTAAATGAGACCCAATGTCAATTCACATTTTCACTATTGCCCTCCACTATCAGACACTTGAGTCAGGGGGATTAACAGGTCCCGTTCACAGAAACTCTATTACTGTGACTTAATTGAGTTCATAATTGCATTAGCTTGCTTCACTTACCAGCCGAGCTCACTGGACGAGGACAAAGTCGCCTTTGGCTCTAACTCAACAGCTTAAGCATTATAGTGACAAAATGGCCATGTACATTAAATGGATACTACCTAGTTTGTACTTGCTAGGATAACCTTAATGGAAACTTAAGCTTTAAAAGTGTTTCCACTATTATCTTAGTTCTGATATGCTTTACACAGTTGCTTAATCATTAGCCAATTAAGACATTACTGGTCTGCTAAACAATTTCCTTTTCAATTGGGCTTGTAAAAGGTTGAGTAGAGGTGTGCTGTGGCAATAATATAATACATTTACATGACAGGGGTGTCATGCATCTATACACTCATTCAAAAAGTCAGTATGTTTTTGAAAAAAATGTCCCATGCTCAACAAGGCTGCATTTATTTGACCAAAATAAAGTAATATTGTTCTTTTTTCTTTTTTTTTCTTTTTTTTTTTTTTTACAATTTAAAATAACAGTTTTCTATTTAATATATTTTAAAATGTAATTTATTCCTGTGATGCAAAGCTGAATTTTCAGCATCATTACACCAGTCTATAGTTTTTATTTAGCCTGAAATGAGTTCAAATCACAACCTATAGTTTTTCTTTAATCAAGCAAAATTGCAACCAGTGATCACAATAGCCAAATTTTTATGATTTCTGGTACAGTGTTTTAGACAAGGACTGTATTTATTTATTTATTTATTTATTTTATTGTTTTAAACTGTAATTTAATTTAATAATTTAATTTTATGTGTACAACCTTTATTTTCAAAGATAAAATTAATTCTTTTAATACGTTTCATTTAACGTTCACTTGGCTCAAATTATGTCCACTAGTTTGAATAGGCATGCTGTTTCTGCCTACAACCTTATTTTGTTACACAAACTAGCATCGGCATCATTAGCGATAGCAGGCGATAGCTTCCTGAGGTCTTTCTCGGTCAGAAACAGCAACATTTCCATTAGCTCTGAATCACAAATGCCAACTTGATGATATTGAGCTCAGAGCTGAGATCACTATTAGGGCTACGATCCATTGACGAGTTCTCTGAAAGTGATGCTTGGCGATTGGCGAATTAAACGGCTTCAGTCTTTTGTTGTCGACGCTAATGGAACGATAGCACTGGCCGATGATTGTCAGGGTGATATTGGGAGCTCAATAATACATCTTTATTTAGACCCACACAGGAGCAAGCAGGATAAGGGGCTTGAGTGAAGAGAAGTGCATTAGCAGGCATTAGCGAGCATGCTAATCATCACTCAAGGGAGGAAAGAGGAGGCCAGGAGAGAATGAAAACGACTGAAGCAATGCAATCACTCCACTCTCAAACATGAGAGAGCACATTTACTCTATGCAGGGAGGCAGATCATCAGATTCAAGTGTTTATGGACTTTTCATAGAATCAATATCGAATTCAAAAGAGCCCCATGTTTTCTCATCCATCATAATAACCCTTTTTTAAACCAAAACACTATGCAAAGACTCTTTTCTTCCACCAATATTTGTGTCAGACATTGTGTGTATTCGAATGTCCAACAGAGTCCATTTCAGTGCCAACCAAAGGTTAGGAAGTTTCATAAACCTTACACTTACACATCCAATCACAAGTGGACATCAATAAGTACAGGTGTAAACGGTGTCCATTCAATCTACAATCATAGTCTCTAAACGTTAAAGCTTCCTGATATGTCTCGAACAACAGCGAATGATCACCTGTCAATCAACCAGTGTACTAAAACAAGGGTTGTATTGTATTCCTCCAAATGTTACATTTGTGGTGAGATTTTTGTGCTTTTTCAGCATGCAGTAAGTAATGTAACAG
>CM077237.1:6512192-6592192 GCA_039654775.1 Spinibarbus caldwelli
GATGCTGTTGTTTCCTATTTAAACTGAATCTGGACCAAATTCAACACAATTTGCTTTTGTTTTGTCATTTCCAAAAGACAGTCTAACATTGTTCACTGCAAGCCACATTAGAGATGAATAGAATAATTTACATGTTGTCTTTTGAGATAATGGATGAATGGATTTTTACAATTACATCACCAATGGAACCTCTGCAGTGAATGGGTGCCGTCAGAATGAGAGTCCAAACAGCTGATAAAAACATTATTAATTATGCACAAGCAATCCACACGACTTCAGTTAATCAATGAACATTTTGTGAACTGAAAAACTGTTTGTACGAAACAAATCCATTATTAAAAATTAAACATTAAACCATTACATCAGGCCAAAATACCATTCCATAATTCATAATAATGCTTCCTCCAGTGAAAAAAGTCCATCCCCTGTTGTCCTTGTATCAAAATATATTTGTTTAGAACTGTTTTGGACTGTTTTTGCTTGTAAACAGTGCTTGATCTAGGCATATTTCTCTCCTGATTCAGACAAAATTACCTTTTCACTGGAGAAAGCAATATTATGGCTAAATGACTTAAGCTGGAAGCAACAGTTTGAATTTAAAAGCATCCTAATGATGAATTTCTTTGTTACAAACAAGCAGCTTTTTGCTTTACAAGACTTTAATTGATGGATTAAAGTTGTGTGGATTACTTGTGGATTATTGTGATGTTTTTATCAGTTGTTTGGACTCTCATTCTGACGGCACCCATTCACTGCAGAGGATCCACTGGTAAGCAAGTGGTGTTATGCTTTTCTGATGAAGAAACAAACTCATCTACATCTTGGATGACCTGTAGGTGAGTAAACTTTTCTGCACATTTTCCTTTCTGTGTGAATTATCCTTTTAAGAACGGTTTACTGAAACATCCTTTAGGGAACACAAAATATCTAAATAAAAAAAATAAATAAATAAATAAATAAAAAAAAAAATCCAAGATGGCGGCGCGATCAGATGCAGTGGCTTCTCCGGATCCCAAAAAAAAAAAAAAAAAAAAAATCCAAGATGGCGGCGCGATCAGACGCAGCGGCTTCTCCGGATCCCAAAGACGGTGCTTTTATGTCTTTTAATGTCGTCTGTTCGTCTCCAAATAGTGTCAATTTACCGCTAATTCATCGGGAGATCACTCTGGGATACATCTATGATCGCCAAAGCCTTTTGAATATCGACAACACATACAAACACAAACTCTCGCCGGTGGCTACTGAGAAGCTACGAGGCCTTTGTTTACTGCTGGAGCCGGACCTCGAGACCGCGGCCTCGCCTACTGACGCTACCCGCACAAGGCGGCGTCGCAAGCGGTGTGAGAGAGGACGGAAGCGTGGTAAGCGCGGAGGTATACGAGCTAGGCTGAGGGCTAACCCCACAAGACCGGCTCTTCCAACACTCATGCTCTCAAACGTTCGCTCTCTGGAAAACAAACTGGACTTAATTCAACTCAGTCGATCTACACAGCATGAGGCAAGGGATTGTTGTGTGTTTGTTTTCACTGAAACATGGCTAAACGACAACATCCCGGACTCCGCCATTCAGCTGTACGGCCTAACCTGCTACCGAGCGGACAGAGATTCATCACTGTCTGGTAAGACTCGCGGGGGTGGCTTGTGTGTTTACGTCAACAAAAAATGGTGTAACAATGCTGCGGTAGTATCTAAACACTGTTCATCTCTGGTGGAGTTTATGGTTGTGAAGTGTCGACCGTTCTATCTGCCGCGGGAGTTCACGGCCATTGTTATTGTCGCGGTTTACATTCCTCCGTGTGCAAACGCTAAGGACGCGCTTCGTGAACTGTACAGCGCCATCAGCGAACAACAAACAAATAACCCCGACGGCTTTTTCATCATAGCCGGTGACTTCAACCACGCAAACTTAAAGACAGTTTTGCCAAAGTTCTACCAACATGTGAACTTTGCAACAAGGGGAAACAACACACTGGACTTTGTTTACACAACAGTTAAGAACGCATACAAAGCCGAACCCCGCCCCCACCTCGGGTACTCGGACCACATCTCTGTTATGCTAATCCCAGCATATAGCCCACTTCTCAAACTTGCCAAACCGGTTCTAAAGCAGATCACGGTATGGCCAGAAAATGCTACCTCTGCACTGCAGGACTGCTTCCAGGTCACAGACTGGAACATGTTTAAAGAGGCAGCCACTTACAACAACCACACAGACCTACAGGAGTACACTGAAACTGTGACTGCTTACATCAAAAAGTGCACAGATGATGTGACAGTCACAAAGACCATCACCACACGTGCCAACCAGAAGCCATGGATGACAGCAGAGGTTCGTGGGCTGCTAAAGACCAGAGATGAAGCTTTCAGATCAGGAGATAAAGCAGCCCTCAAAACAGCAAGAGCCAATCTGTCCCGCAGCATCAAAAATGCAAAACGGTCATATGCTCAAAAAATCAACAATCACTTCACAGACAGCAGAGACACACGGAGTCTGTGGCAAGCCATTCAGACCATCACAGACTACAAGCCCCCGCCACAGGCCTGTGACGATGACACATCCCTCCCAGATACACTCAACCACTTTTATTCACGGTTTGAAATGCAGAATGACACACCTGCACAAAAACTGCCCACACCTCCCAACGACCAGGCGCTCTGTCTGTCTCCAGCCGACGTAAGGAAGACCCTATCTAGGATTAACCCACGCAAGGCTGCGGGTCCCGACAACATACCTGGCCGTGTACTGAAAGACTGTGCTGTACAGCTGACAGATGTCCTAACAGATATCTTCAACACCTCGCTGAGCCAGGCGGTCGTCCCCACATGTCTCAAATCCACAACAATCATACCGGTACCAAAGAAATCACCTGTGTCCTGTCTAAATGACTACCGTCCCATAGCACTGACTCCAATCATAATGAAGTGCTTTGAGAGGTTAGTCATGCACAACATCAAAACCAGCCTCCCCAACACACTCGATCCGCTCCAGTTTGCATACCGTCCAAACCGCTCCACAGACGATGCAATTTCCTCCACCCTCCACCTGGCTCTTACCCACCTAGAAAATAAAGACTCTTATGTTAGAATGCTGTTCATCGACTTCAGCTCAGCATTCAACACAATAATCCCACAACAGCTCACAAATAAACTAAACCTACTGGGCCTTAACAATTCCCTCTGTAATTGGATTCTGGACTTTCTAACCGGAAGACCTCAGTCAGTCCGTGTCGGCCACAACACCTCGAGCACTACCACACTGAGCACAGGTGCCCCACAAGGCTGTGTGCTCAGCCCGCTGCTCTTCACGCTGCTGACCCACGACTGCACTGCCAAGTTCAGCTCCAACCACATCATCAAGTTCGCTGATGACACAACAGTGGTAGGTCTCATCAGCAACAACGATGAAACGCACTACAGAGAGGAAGTGGCACAGCTGGCTGAATGGTGTGGTGCAAACAACCTGTCCCTCAATGTGAGTAAGACAAAAGAGGTTGTGATGGACTTCAGGAGAAACTCCGCTGATCACCCCCCACTGACCATCGACAGCTCGCCTGTGGAGAGAGTCAGCAGCACTAAATTCCTGGGGGTGCACATCACAGAGGACCTCACCTGGACCACCAACACCATGTCACTCTCCAAGAAGGCACAACAGCGCCTACACTTTCTCCGCCGGCTGAAAAGAGCAAGTCTTCCTCCACCCATCCTCACCACTTTCTACAGGGGCACCATTGAGAGTGTGCTGACCAGCTGCATCACTGTCTGGTACGGGAACTGTACTGCAGCAGACCGCAAGACCCTCCAGCGGACAGTGAACACAGCTGCAAGGATCATCGGTGCCCCTCTCCCCTCCATCCTGGACATTTTCCTCACACGATGCTCCAGCAAAGCCAACAGTATCGTAAAGGACTCCACACACCCCTCCCACAGTCTCTTCCAGCTCCTACCATCAGGTAGACGGTACCGGAGCATCAGAGCCCGCTCTGCCAGACTGCTCAACAGTTTTTTCCCCCAGGCTGTGAGAGCCCTGAACTCAAATCACCCCGCCCCTCTCTGAAACCCCATACAAACCCCCTACCTCCTGAAACATGGACCATCTGGAACTTATGGAACTTTGTTTGTGCAATCGAAGGGTGCTACAGGTGAGTGGGCCTGTACAAACCACCTATAGTAGCACACTCTCTTCCTCTATGCGCACTAGTCACTTTTCACACACACTGCTGTGTGTACACAAATCCCACAAAAAGACTCAGTAATATATGTATGTTTACATGCTCATGCACTACAAATCATCCTGCACTGTTCCCCAGCCAGCTGCTTGAACTCACATTGTCTCTCTTTGCACATGTACAGTATTTATCTGAAGCATTCGTATAGTTTGTATAGTTTGTATTTTTTAGTTTATGTATAGGTAAATTTTTTATATAGATAGTATATTTATAGTCAAAATCTATCAGTAGGATAGTTTGTGTATAGGTTTATATTGTTTTACTTCATTGCTGTATGCCTGTATTTATGTAGCACCGTGGTCCTGTGAGGCACGACATTTCGTTCCACTGTATGCCCCCGCATGTAGCGGAATGACAATAAAGCTCAACTTGACTTGACTTGACTTGACTTGAAATGGCATCATTGCAAAAAACCCCCTTTGGAACCTTTTTAAAAGTGAATGATTGGTTACAGCACAACTGCTTTCTTTGAATGTAGGGTGTCCAGATAAAGTAAGAGAGAACCTTCTTTTTATGTCGTTTTCAGCCTCGTGGCTAAGATCAAGCATAGAATCTGTTCTCTTTATGACCAACTCTCAGGTGTGAATTACAGATGAAGCAAACAGCCCCTGGTAGCCAGATTATAAAACAGCACTTCAAAAACTGATGCTTGAACATATGTAAAACCATCTTCCCGTGAGGCCAGTTGACAGGTATTATGAGTTCCCTCGCTTTCCATTAAAAGCACCTCAAAACACTCGTGTCGGATCTCGAGAATATGGAAGCACTCAAGTGGAACACAAGAGTCCTCTTCTTCCTCTGTAGGAAGATAAGGGATGAAAGGAAACAAAACTAATAGGCAGATGGTGTATAAAAGATCTGTGGTGAGCTGTAGGCATGTCAAAGCCAGAGACTGCACAGGGCATTAAACGCAAATCTGTTACTCACTGAATGAATGTACAGTGGAATACGTGCTGTCATGAGTGTTACATAACTATACCATGCAGTCAGAGGGCAGAGATGATGGAGAGATTGACGAGGAATTGGAGATGTAGTTAATCCCAAATTCTCAGCCTCGCTGCTATTTGAGAACATTATTAAAGGGCGTTCAAATTACAGGTGGGCTAAAAGGGGCTGAGACCCTAGTTGCAGCTATACGTAGCTCTCTAGCTATCTCTGAAATCTAAATAATAACTACAATTAAAATAATAACCTCAGTTAAAATAGCTACTGACAGTGTTTGCCACAGTGCTAGATATAGTCAGCAGTGCATTATATACCGGAGACGTGATTTAGCATTTTATTTTTTTGTCTGTCAATTGAATAAAAAATAATCTTTAAGAAAATTGCAGTCGAGACGGACGGCTTTCTAAACGTGTATGTTTGCTGCAGATTTTTATTAAAGGTAAAGTAAACAAATATTTTGAGTCTAATGGGATTGATTCCCTCCATAAGTAACCCAAAGGCCCAATATAGGCTGCTGACTGACACGTAATGACACTGAATTGAAGGCTATATTAATAAACATCAATCATCACCAGCGAACTGTTCCCACTGATAAAATATGATGAATTATGTTGATATAACACAAGACAATACACGATACCAGGTAAAACTTCAGTGCAGCTAGTATTTATTGTAGTTTTATTATAAGAATGAATTTCCACTGTAGTGTTATTGTACAGTACATAATTGTGTTTTGTACAGACTGGGAGGGGGACCTAGTAATTTAGTACCAGTTTAGTAGCCAAAAGCTGTTGAGGAACAGATTAACTGTACTGTAATAAGATAGTAGCACTTGAATAACATCAGATTTCAAATATGAACATATTACTGTGAATAAACATTTTTTGTGTTACCTTGGCATTGCCATAATTTGTTTCTAAGACCTACTTTCCTCCAAACACTGGCCCCTTCTGAAGCATTATATAATTCAAGAACTGTTTTGAGACGAAATTTAGGAGAATGTTTGATTTTTTTTTTTTTTCAGTCAGTACTGTTTTGTTGTTACATTTTTATCATTTATCATTTTTAAAGTCACTGACAACAGGATGGTCTATGTCAGCAGTTTGTCTGTGTGTGTGTGTGTGTGTGTGTGTGTGTGTAATGCGTGGTAAAAAAGATATTAGAAAAGACTACGTATGTACATTTTCTGAAAAAAAAAAAAAAAAAAAAAAAAAAAAAAAAACCACACACGTTTGCCCATACAACATTTTCTGCCTTGATGCTATGGTGCTGTGGATGGTTGCACCTGAATGAATATATGAAAACTGGTTTTAAACAATACTAGATTAGGGCATTTCAGCTTCTAACAATAGCAGAACCATTTAAAGATTCCGTTTAGAACCTGAAAGTTCTATGTAAGACCTTAAGGGGATAGTTCACTCAAATGAAAATTCTGTCATTTACTCACCTTCAAGTTGTTCTAAACATATTACGTTTCAGCTGTTGAACACAAAATAAGATATTTTGAAGAATGTATAAAGAATCTTTATTTTTTATACTCCGTAGTATAAAAATATTTTCAAAATAGTTAAACTATGAAAAAAAAAAAAAAAAAAAAAAACTATAAAAGGGCCTCACACAATTTCCCTTTGTTCTCCATATTATTAAAAAAGGATTAAAAAAAAAAAAAAAAAAGTTTTAGTGCATGTGCAAAAAATAATAAAAAATAAACAGGAAGAAAATAAATATAAAAAAATTATATATACACATACATATATATGTAGTACTCTCTTAACAATGAATGAGAGAGACAGAGACAAGAGTTAGTGGTTACCCAAGCGGTCCTCTTTGTTGTCTTTAATAAACATTGTATTTCATTAGAACACTTTGAATCATAGTAGTCATTAACACAAATACTTAAATCAAATCACAGTAAATAAATGAATAAAATAAATAAATAAATAAATAAAAATAAATAATATATACAGAAATGTTCTAGATCTTCCACACATCTGGATTTACTCATAAATATCTCAGATCAGCAACTCAGGTAAGTAACACAAGTGATACAAAAATGACTCCGGTTAAATGATACATGAATGGACTTCTCTATGGCACAAGTATTAAAATTACACAATTACTCAAATGATCAATTGAAACAAATTATTAACACATTAAAGCATGTAAACTGTAGTTTAGCATGAAATTAATAAATTTAACTAACCTTAACAATGAATGAGAGAGACCGAGACAAGAGTTAGTGGTTGCCCAAGCGGTCCTCTTTTTTGTCTGAGGATGCGCTGCAGTTGTCAAGGTAACTCTACTCTCTCAACTGTCACCCGGAATTCGGAAAATGCAGCTGGACTGTCCAGTGCAAACTCATTGCAACACAAAAATATTAAAATGTTTGTATACATTTTAATGACACAAACTCTACGCAGCAGGGTAGTTATATTATATATATATATATAAAAAATACTATATGATGAATTGATCTCCCAGGTCAACTCTCCTAATGAACTCTCACGGTGTCAGATTAAATGTGCAGACACAGCAGAGTATACAGTGATCGCCATAACACCGGAACAAGAGCATAGGTATAGAATCAATGCCAAGACAAATGCTGAGCAATATAGAACCTCCCGGGACCTGCTGTGCATACGCTTCAGTAAACGATCTCCCAATGACTCAACACTGCATACCAAACAACTTAGCACACTTTGAACCTTAGAAGAAATTACCTAGAAATTTCCTGTGGGAGGTTGATAGTACCTGGGCTTGGTTGCACCTGCACTCATGCTGACTTTACTTCACATTATCTGGAATGTCTGGCCCTAAAATAGAGCTGAGATATTTAAAAAGAACTAATCAAAGTGAGAGAAGGCAGTGTTCAAATTATGCCTCAGCATCTGTTGTTCAGATTGCTTTCTAATATCTGAAGCCAGTGGCTCAGTGCCCCACTTTATAAGAGCAAAGAAAACTTGGAACTTACAACTTCAAAAACATTTGTGTAAAGAGGAGGCTAGGGGATAATTTAATACCATTTCTAATTATTAAACTTTCCTAAGTGTGCTGACACAGTGTGTTCTGAGCATGAGAAAAAATCCCTTGCAAGCAAGATATTGATATAATCATAAAATGTGAAAAAAAAAAAAAAAAAAAAAAAAAAATTAATTATATTTACACTTGCATGAAATATTCTGTAATTTACAGATGCATTAAAAACCTAATCAAATTAATAAAAAACAATGTTTGGAAAAGAGGAGTACCAAATGCGTTATATCTGTGGTTGTGCACTGTTCAATATTTACACTGCCAAATTAGCAGTGAAACTGGCATTATCTCCTGATTCTGGCCCAATTCCTCAAGAAACACAAATGAGATTCTTGCCTGGCACCACAAACACAGCAAGTTAAAAAAAGGCTCTTCTAGCCCTCTCTCTTCAGTTAATAGTGTAACTAACAGTCTAACTTCTGCTATCTCTGGTAAGCTTTCTCAGTCTTTGAACTGACCTTCAATGACCCACTGTCACGATTCACTTGGAGACGGAAGTCAGGGACGGGGAGACGAGAAATTCACAGGTAAGAGTCTTTAATAATATCCAACACAGGTTACAGGCGGAGAAGACAAACATGACAGACGTGAAATGACGTTCAATACCGGACAGGAAACACAGGGCAGAACACACTATAAATAGGCTACACAACGTAATGAGGGAACTAAAGAGACACACCTGGAAGCAAAACAAACACAGCTGGAAAAGAATTAACTAATAATGACAGGAACAGGAACAGAACCAAATATGGGCATACAAGAGGTAGGGAAACACAAGACACAAAACAATCCTGACATTATGCCCCCTCCGGAAGGCGCGTCCTCGCCCCATATACCGTCCAATGGGGATGGGGGGTGGGCGCTCTGGAGGCCTCCAGGAACAGGGACACGGAGACAGGACAGACGGCCTCCAGGGCGGCACCCATGGCGGGTCATGGAGTTCAGGAGGCCATGGCGATGCAGGGAGCTCAGGAGGCCATGGCGGTGCAGGGAGCTCAGGAGGCCATGGCGGATCAGGGGACTCAGGAGGCCATGGTGGATCAGGGGACTCAGGAGGCCATGGCGGATCCACCTCCGAGGCCGTGGCCCCAACCCCGGCCTCTACGGCTGGAGGCATACTACCCCCCCGGGGGATCTGGAGCCTTTCCTGGGCTGAACTGGGGATCAGGAGCCCTCCCTGGGCTGAACTGGGGATCAGGAGCCCTCCCTGGGCTGAACTGGGGATCAGGAGCCCTCCCTGGGCTGAACTGGGGAATAGGAGCCCTCCCTAGGCTTGACTGGGGAACAGGAGCCCATCCTGGGCTTAACTCGGGAATTGGAGCCCTCTCTATGCTTAACACAGGAACTGGAGCCTTCACTGGGCTTAACACAGGAACTGGAGACTACACTGGGCTTAACACAGTAACTGGAGACTTCTCAGGGTTATCCACCGGAACTGGAGCTCTCTCAGGGCTAGGCTCGGAATCTGAGGTCCTAATTGGGCCGGACATGAGACCCACAGCCCTCCCTGGGCTGAACGTGGTGACCGGGCCTTTTCAGGGATGCACTCAGGAACCGCTTCTATAGAGGCATCCGGAGAAGCAAGTGAGAGAAAACCAATCAAAACACTTACTAAATAAACTTTAGTCATGTACTGTAAGCATTAAACATTATATGACAAAATTATTATTATTATTATTATTATTATTATTATTATTATTTCATATTTCACATAGTCCTACCATGCCTATTGGTTCCCAAGCCACACCCGCAATGCAAATGACAATGTAAATATTTTTGCACCCAATAACTCAAATATTAGTGGTTTACCCGTCAGGTATCCCCTCATGTGCAGGACTCTGATCACAATTACAGAAAACAATGTATCATATGTTTGAAGGTACAGAACCACCAGGAAAAAAAAGACACCCTTTTCAGAGTCTCTTTAAAACATTATACATTCATGTTTTCTCTGTCTACTACAAGTATACAGGGCTTCACTCTTATCTATTATTCCTCCTCCATCCTAATTATTTCCTTTTCTCTCAACTTGACACTTACATTATAGCAAACAAAATCCTCTATTTCATTACCTTGCTATACATTAACAGAATGGGTAAACTGTTATTTCTGAACAAAACATTAAGGGCCAGTTTTAGTTTAGTTTAGTTTATTAATTTATAAAGCACATTTCAAACAACAGAAGTTGTAACCAAAATGCTGTACAGAAGTATAAAAACAGAAATTAAAACAACAATTAACATACTGGATCAAAACCTTGAAGACATTCAAGGGCCAGTTTTACTAACAGCTTGCACCAGCGCAAACCGTCTTTTGGCGTTAAAATGGTACTGTCAGGATTTACTAAATACGCACTGACAAATTAGCACTGAAAAGGCATGGACACAGTTATTTTTGCGCCTGATCTTATTGAATATGCATTTGTAGGAGTTTCCCTTTTAAGATGCAAAATTTATGGGAGGAGAGTTTTGAAATGAATCACGCAACGTGATTTACTAACTTTGCCCTCATCAAATTACCGGTCTTTGCACCATTATTTAACACTCAAAAAAAGCATGTCTTAAATTATTTTGCACTTGAAATGGCTGCAATTATTGTTGCTAGGAGGAGGCACTGCAGAGAACAGAGAGCGCGTGGTAGAAGGGAGAGGATTTTTTTTCCCCACATGTATTAATTTAATTTAATTTAATTTAATTAAAAGATTCAGTAGAGTTTTTGCTTGTTTGTGGTTGTCAGTTAATAAAAAGAATAAATAAGTTAATTGCAAAAGTTGGTATATGTATAGAAAATAATTTTTTCTCAAAATGTAGCATATACAGGTCCATCTCAATAAATTAGAATGTCGTGGAAAAGTTCATTTATTTCAGTAATTCAACTCAAATTGTGAAACTCGTGTATTAAATAAATTCAATGCACACAGACTAAAGTAGTTTAAGTCTTTGGTTGTTTTAATTGTGATGATTTTGGCTCACATTTAACAAAAACCCACCAATTCACTATCTCAACAAATTAGAATATGGTGACATGCCAATCAACTAATCAACTCAAAACACCTGCAAAGGTTTCCTGAGCCTTCAAAATGGTCTCTCAGTTTGGTTCACTAGGCTACACAATCATGGGGAAGACTGCTGATCTGACAGTTGTCCAGAAGTCAATCATTGACACCCTTCACAAGGAGGGTAAGCCACAAACATTCATTGCCAAATAAGCTGGCTGTTCACAGAGTGCTGTATCCAAGCATGTTAACAGAAAGTTGAGTGGAAGGAAACAGTGTGGAAGAAAAAGATGCACAACCAACCGAGAGAACCGCAGCCTTTGGGTGAACTTCACAAGGAATGGACTGAGGCTGGGGTTAAGGCATCAAGAGCCACCACACACAGACGTGTCAAGGAATTTGGCTACAGTTGTTGTATTCCTCTTGTTAAGCCACTCCTGAACCACAGACAATGTCAGAGGCGTCTTACCTGGGCTAAGGAGAAGAAGAACTGGACTGTTGCCCAGTGGTCCAAACTCCTCTTTTCAGATGAGAGCAAGTTTTGTGTTTCATTTGGAAACCAAGGTCCTAGAGTCTGGAGGAAGGGTGGAGAAGCTCATAACCCAAGTTGCTTGAAGTCCAGTGTTAAGTTTCCACAGTCTGTGATGCTTTGGGGTGCAATGTCATCTGCTGGTGTTGGTCCATTGTGTTTTTTGAAAACCAAAGTCACTGTACCCGTTTACCAAGAAATTTTGGAGCACTTCATGCTTCCTTCTGCTGACCAGCTTTTTAAAGATGCTGATTTCATTTTCCAGCAGGATTTGGCACCTGCCCACACTGCCAAAAGCACCAAAAGTTGGTTAAATGACCATGGTGTTAGTGTGCTTGACTGGCCAGAAAACTCACCAGACCTGAACCCCATAGAGAATCTATGGGGTATTGTCAAGAGGAAAATGAGAAACAAGAGATCAAAAAATGCAGATGAGCTGAAGTCCACTGTCTAAGAAACCTGGGCTTCCATACCACCTCAGCAGTGCCACAAACTGATCACCTCCATGCCACGCCGAACTGAGTCAGTAATTAAAGCAAAAGGAGCCCCTACCAAGTATTGAGTACATATACAGTAAATGAACACTTTCCAGAAGGCCAGCAATTCACTAAAAATGTTTTTATTGGTCTTATGAAGTATTCTAATTTGTTGAGATAGTGAATTGGTGGGTTTTTGTTAAATGTGAGCCAAAATCATCACAATTAAAAGAACCAAAGACTTAAACTACTTCAGTCTGTGTGCACTGAATTTATTTAATACACGAGTTTCACAATTTGAGTTGAATTACTGAAATAAATGAACTTTTCCACGACATTCTAATTTATTGAGATGGACCTGTATAGTTATTCCTTTAATTTGTTTGTCTCCTAATGTTTTTTTTTTTGTTTGTTTTTTTTTGCTGTTAATTTTCTTACTGAAAGACATGAATTTTGCTTTTATAATTTTTTTAAACAGTTAGCGAGTCTTATGTAGGACAGTGTTTAAACTGAAACGTGCTGGCCATTAGTCTACATGAATTTTATTGAGCTTACTGTTAAGTAAAATGCAGACAATGGTCCATGGGCCTATATGTCACGAATCCGGTCTGTGGTCTTCCGCCCGATAGCCACCAGAGGTCTCCCTTCCATCATATTGATTCTCACATTGCACAGACTGTTGCACATTACCCCGGATACATTTCCCAGCAGCCATTACACTAATCACACGCTCACACCTAAGACCAATCACACAATCACACACCCTATATAAGCCATGGACTTCCTTGTTCAGATCGCTGAGTATTGTTCTGCGTTTATCACTCTCCTAGTGTTAGTTGCTTTACCGAGCCATTCCGTGTTTCTGTTTAGTCTCTAGTATTGTTCTTCATTTATCACTCTCCTAGTGTTGGCTGCGATACGGAGCCAGTTTCTAGTTCAGTTTCTAGTTTTCATAGTCTAGTCTTAGTTTTGCCTTGCCTGTTTTTCTCGTGTTTTGATTCTAGCCTGTGTTTCCTGAATTTACCCTTGTCTCGCCGTTCGGACTCTGTTTATGCCTCGCCTGGAATATTCCTCATGTTTCTGGATTACCCCTCTTGTCAAGCCCTCTGGATAACGTTCGCTGTCGACTTACTCACGCCTGGTTTGGATTATTCTTGTATCTCGTCTGTGCCATACTTGTTTGGTGTTTTGACCACGTCTCTGTATAATAAAGCTTGCAAATGGATCCGCATGTCTCTCGTCTTGTTCGCCCCGTTACACTATAACAGATGTTTGTGTATTATTATTGTTTAGGGATCCTCCTGCGATTGCTAAGATAACAATCAAATCGGAGCAGCGGCACTTTTGCCTCCACGTTCATTGACTAAATATTTATTCCTGCAGGGATTTCAGTCTGACTTAAAAGCAATATCAAATACAAACATTATATAACCTATACATGCCATTCAATAATAACATCAAATGCATCAATGCACTGATAATTCACCACATTCATTACTGATAAATCAGTTATGTAAATGGGAGAGACGGACTCAGTAGTATAATTGCAGCAGGTGCACAATAGGTTTTTATACATGACACCACTGCAGGTAGGAAGGGCCCCATCTCGTTTTTTTGCGGGGGGGGGATGGGGGATGGGTGCGGTATGCCACTGATTGTGCATTAACAGCTGTCATCCATGTCGGTACGCAAATGCGCTGTCAGAACTTATTTATACAGCGCATTTTTTATTAGGGATGGGTGCGGTATGCCACTGATTGTGCATTAACAGCTGTCGTCCATGTCGGTACGCAAATGCGCTGTCAGAACTTATTTATACAGCGCATTTTTTATTTTGGTCGCGCATGCGGACCACTTATGTGAACCCCTGGTTATATGCACTACTTAGTTCACATTCACATTTATGCTTATAAAACTACTTTTATTTGAAAAGAAAAGGAACATGACACACAAAGAGAGAAAGAGACAGAATAGTCTCGAATTTTGTATCAGTTCATAAAATGAGGGAATAATATCTTCATTTATCTTCTGTTTGGGCCCCAAATAACATCATTAATCATTTTTTGTTAGATTTCATAAAATAGATATTTATTGATTGGTACAAAGGCAATGAAATAAAATATTATCAGTCACAGCAGTATGGAGTTATTCATGTCTAAAGGTGGGGAGTCTGAGCTATTTGATTTGGAGGGGTTTTCTCAGTTGGTTTTTGTGATGAACATCCCTCCTGGCAAAATCAAATGATGAATGATTTACTGCAGGAACACAAGCATGCACACACACACACACGATCGAATATAAACAGTTCAAGTACACATACGAAATGCACTTGTTCAGAACATCCTTCCTTGTCCTTGAAATTTGAACAACTTCTTTTATCATTTGCTTTACCTTATGTTGAACACAGGTTGCTTCTGGTCCACATCTCATTTTGTTCTACTAAATTTCACCTTTAATGTTCCACATTTAGAATGACATGAGGGTGAGTAAATGATGACAGGAATTTCATTTTCACTATTGTTTTTGCTGACCATACAGCATTTCTGCCTTATTTTGACTCTCAGAGCCTCAGCATGTTTAGAATGTTCTGGTTATATTATGCTGATATAGTGTTATATTTTCCAGCTTTCCATCTGCAAGATTGAGTCCTGTTTTCAGTCTCATACTTTACTCTGAAAGCATTCAGATATGTTTGTGTTTGTCCTGATGCTGAAGGACACTGTGCATCTCTATCTTTCTATGGCTATGGTTCCTCAGTGATGGTGGATGTTATATCATGTATTTGCACCGCAGGGCAGAATTTTCTGATGGATTTTCAGGGTAGTCCATAATTCTATCATTCTCAAATGTGGTTTCTGTCACATCCTCAAGATTAGCTAGAGAGAAAATTTTTCAATCTCTTGACCACTTAATTGAACCAAAAATGTTATTACTCACTAAGTGCCCACGTTTAGAACACGATCAAAGAAATCTTTAACTCCCACTACACCACATAAAATAAAAGATGAATAGCTGTACAAGGGAAGAAATGAATAATTCATAAAAAATATATACTGGAAGACATGATGAAACATATGTGCAAGACTTCATGTTCTCACTTACCTATATTTGTTTGGTTTTGTTCTCATCTTTGCTTATTTCTTCAGTATTTTGGCATTTTCCATGCAAAAAGATAATGCCTACTGACACAAATCCTTTCATCAATGTTTTTACTGTTTTTCCTGTTTTTGCTTTTGTTTCCTGTAGCTTTCAGCCATTAACTTTTAAACATAGCTGTTTTTTTCAGACTAATAGATTTTTTTATGTTTTTTGAAGGTCAGGGCTACATTAAAATAACTTGTGTTTTCATACACGTGCATAAGAAAGAAAAGGGAATGACAATAAGGAATGAAGGCATTAGTGATATGTTGGTGTTGGTGTTTGTGCTCAAAACTAGCCACTTCAAAGGGCCCTTCGGAATGAAGGATTTCGAAGGGTACAACTGATGGACACTTCGGGTTCCCATGATCCTTTGCACAGATTCTTTGCATGATGACGGCGCTCCCGTATGATGACGCAGAAGGGCACTTCAAGAAACAGTTGTTTGGTCCCCTACATCCTTCAACCCTTCGAAGCTCTCACTCCGGAGGGTAAACCTCTTTGAAGGGATTAGGGCATAGGGATGAACCCTTCCGAATGGAACGCAGGGAATGTCTTCAAGATCACTAGAAAGCTACAGGCAGGTGTGTTTGATTAGGGTTGGAGATAAACTCTGCAGGACACCGGCCCTCCATGACCGAAGTTGCCCATCCCTGCCTTAGTAGATCAGATATGTTGGTCCAGCACATTCCATAGATGCTCAATTGGATTGAGATCTTGGGAATTTGGAAGCCAAGACAACACCTCAAACTCTGTCATGTATCTCAAACCATTTATAAACAATTGTTGCAGTGTGGCAGAGTGCATTATCCTGCTGAAAGAGGCCAGTGCCATCAGGGAACACCATTGCCATGAAGGACTTTGCATGGTCTGCAACAATCTTTAAGTACAGTGTTAAACTAACATCCACCTGAATGCAAGACCCAAGGTTTCAGCAGAGCACTGTTCAGAGCATCACCCTGACTTTTTTCCATAGTGCATCCTCCTGCCATTTCTTTTCCAGGGAAATGACACACACATCCGACTGTCCACCTACAAATGTGATTCAACAAAAAAGACAACCTTCTTTCATTGCTTCATGGTAGGTACTTTCAGTGTTGTTCAGGGTCATCATGGGCACTCTGACTGGAAACTCTGCATCACACCTTTCTGTCATTAAGTTTTTCAGTAATTTGAGATACAGTAGCTCTTCTATGTGATCGGAGCAGAAGGTCTAGCCTTCACTCACCACATGTGCCCACGACCCTGATGCGGGTTCACCAGTTGTCATTCCTTGCACCACTTTTGGTAGATACTTGCTGTTTTTGAGATGTTCTGACCCTGTCATCTAGCCATCATGTTTTTGCCCTTCTCAAAGTTAATCAGATCTTTTTGCTAATCTACTTTTCCTGCTTCCAACAAATGAAATTCAAGAACAGACTTACCCAATATATCCCACCTCTTGACAGGTGTCACTGAAATTATATAATCAATATTATTCACTTCAACTTTCAGTGATTTTAATGTTGTGGCTGATCAGTGTATATTTATTTACATTTATCAGTTTCGTGACAGTAGTTTTCGAAATTGGTGTCTTTAAAAAGCTATTTCCAGCATGCTACCTATTTCAGCCAATCACTATATTGCTTGAACTGAATAATTGAATGCTCCATTATGATATTAATTTAAAATTTCTTTTATTGGATTTGCTGCACAGAACATCAAATCCACAGACAACAATGCACTGTTAATATCCCAGATAGCACCTCCTTAAATCAACTATCCAAGAAAAACTTCCCATACAAAAAAAATTATAATAGTAATATCTTAACAGACAGAGAATCTTAGACAGTTTACAAGAATAGCATGTTAAATTGTTAAACTAAATAAATAAATAAATAAATAAAAATAAATAAATAAAAGGCAATTTTTTTTTTTTTTTAGTGAATCTGTTCAATGAATGTTCATAAATACATGCAGCAATACAACAAATCTCACCTGCAGACTTCTGCAGCTCAACCTGTCACTACTAACCTTGGCTCTCTACAGCAATACTTGTATGTTAATTGAGATAAAAGTTTTCAAAATGATTGTCCACAGTTTAAAGACTACATCAGCCTTTTCCTTTCATCCTGCTATGAAAGAATTTCCCTCTCACTATATGTGTGTGTGTGTGTGTGAGAGAGAGAGAACTTTTGACTCTGTGTGTGTTTAATTACTGTGAACGCTGCGTTGCATTGGCAAACTGCACTGAGGCATGTTACCTTAGCAATATTTAGTGTGTCATTCCAACACACACACATATTCTCACCCCTCACCTCCATCAGCCTATAATTTGGCAGATAAATGGCCTCTAAAACACAGTCTGACAGCTTGTTGAAGGAATAAACCATGAAAGAAATTGTTATTGAGGTACTTTTGATCCACTTCCACTTTTTATGCACCATTAACATGCTGAGCAACTTGAGTTCTTTTTATTCACATCTACATTAACTTCTAAATGGTGTTTGAGCAGGTCCAGGTGCTGATATCTGAATTCTTCCAGGGTAGTGCAGCTAATCAGGACATAGAGGATGGCTAATTTCTGATGGTGTGATTGTATCTCTTTGTTCTCCTCTTTTAGTGGTCATTATCTCTCTCAGAAGACTCTGCTCGCAGTACTTCTCATCAGGATGTATGTGTATGTGTGTGTTTGGTAGTGATTAAGATGGCCTCGGGATATCACAAACCCAATCAGGACCCATCTGGCTTAAAGGCCAGTGTGCACTTGAGAATTAAAGTATTGGGCTGAGTGTTCTTTTCCTGCATGCATCAGTGAAGGAAGGCAGCAGGTGCAAGAAAACAAGGATATACATTGTAAAAAAATTTAAAGTGGTTTCAACTAATTATTATTTAGTAACAAGTTCCACAGAAATTTTATGTTCAGTCAATTTCTGTCTTCAAAGTGTTGCCTGAATTGTTCATTTTTAGTTGGCTCAACCTTTACTGAAAGTTTTATAGTCCATTCAACTAAAATTATTTAATTGGTCAAACATTTAGAAAACTACAGCAAATTGTGTCAATTAAAATTTAACCATTCACTCCGTGTTTCATGTTACCTCAACTAAGATTTATTATTTGGGCTGGCTACCGGCTTTTGAGAGTCAAATAAACATACACAGACCAAATTACCAAAGGCTCCTGGGGACACATTGAGGTCATAAGAAGCTAAACAATCAAAAACCGGCAGCCACAGACATGCAGTGTATGAATCGCCAAGGATAACTGTTTCAGATAAAAATCTTCTTTACTGTTCTACTGAAGAAAAAAAGTCACTGACATCTGGGATAGCCAGAGGGTCAATAAAATAACAGCAAATTTCCATTTTTGGGTAAACTATCCCTTTAAAGTGCTCCAGTTGTCAAAAATTGCATTTGTAATACAACTGCAAATTTTAAAAACATTTGTTTAATGAACTTAAAAAAAGACTAAACAAGTTAAACAAAATGTTTGCAAACAAACATTTACAAATATTACTACTGTTCACAATTACATCTTTAAAATGAGGCAGAAGTCAGAAAAGATAAATGAATCAGGTGTTGCAGTTCAACTGAACTGAGTAAAGTAAAGTCCAGTCACTGTATTTACATAGTGCTTTTTACAATACAGATTGTGTCAAAGCAGCTTTACAGTATTAAACAGAAAAACTGTGTCGAAGGATCCAAAACTCCATCGTTCTTCTCTGGCCAGACGAAACCAGCAGTTTAATTGCTGGCTGCAGCAAAGTCAGATTGTGCAGAGAACTGGTCTGGTTCCTGTGGTCTTGTCCTGATGGCTGTCTAGGTGACATGGTCTTCGGAGGGGATCTGTCTCTGGGGCTCATCTAGTTGTCCTGGTCTCCACTGACATTCAGGGCTCTCGGGGGTGTCTCTAGGTGCTGATCCACTATCTGATCTGGATACAGACTGGATCCGGGTGACTGCAGTGACCATCTGATGCATACAGTCTGGATCTGGGTGGCTACGGTGACCTCGGAATAAGAATGAGACAGTCTAAAATTAGCATAGATGCCACTGAGAACAATAAAGCACATTTTTATTGTAGTAAACACTCTAAACTTTTACACACATTACCTTAAGTCTTAGTATTGAAAGTAGACACACACTATGTAGTTGCAGTGGAGTGGTCTGGTCACATGGCAGTGTTTGGAGCCTTGGAAGAAGTGACTGGCTAGCATCTGAAAACTTGCAATGATGAGAAAGCACCAATGAAACCTTTGGCCACACCCTGATGGAGTACAACAAAGTACGATTTATATCAAAAAATGAAATGATGCCTTTTAAATAATTTAAAATGTAATACCAGTTAATTAAATTTATGATGAAACAGAAGTTGCAACCATTTTTTTTTTGTTGGCACACAAAAAAATCTCAATCCATTGCACAACACAAGGAGCATTGATGTTGACTGTTCATTAGTTGCAAGGATTTGTAACAGAACATGCACATTTCATATTATAAGTCTACCTTAAACAGCATTAAAATAATATCAAAATATGCCTACCTGTTGTTGATAAATTCTCGTGGTGACGTTTTACAAATTGATAGATCAATTGTCCCAATGTTTACTAAGCCATGGTCTCTTTACCAGTGCAGGGACTCGTGTGCACGATCTAGTGATTCACTACCTAGGGAACTGACTGAGCTGAACTGACTGATTTCGTCGTAGTAAGCATCAGTGGGTTATAAAAGAGAAAGATCGCGCAATCTCTTCATATCTTTTAATGTCACGGAAACACAAAAATATCATACAACACGCCAAAATTAAACCTAAAATTCATTATAGTAACACAGTTTTTGACATTAAGTGTTTTATGGATTAAACGAGAAGAAAGACCACGTTCCCTTAAACAGCTCATTTCCCTCAACGCTTATTCGATGGTTTTTTTTTTTTTATATGTTGTATGTTTGTGTATAAATGCATACGTTTTAAATAATACGTTTACACCTTTTCTTTTTTTTTTTAATATACAAGCATTGATAAAATCAGTCTAAGTACAAATTCAGTTCCACTTACCTGACGCGCGAACTTGATATAGGCCTACATTTAACATAGCCTAAATATTAATTTTTCTTCGGGCACACAACTTATAAAACAATTCTAAATATCCACTCAAAAACATCGGATATGCTGTATGTTTTTGTCGATAAATTTAGTCTAAAAAAATAACATTTATTTAGTGGGACTTACCTGACTCGTGAACTTGACAAGATGGCGCTGTTTCTCCCGCGAAGTCACTCAGGCGCGTGCACGTGCAGAATGATCTGGATTAGTTTTTATTAGTTCAGTCAACATTAGCATAGCTAATCGTTGACTGGATTTGAAAATAACCATTCATTCAATGTTTTTCAAATATCTTTGTGTAGACTTAATATAATATGTCCTCTCAACTAAGCCCAAGCAATAAAATTAGCTCAACTTAAATATGTTTGCCCTTCCAACATTTTGTTAATTGGATTTTTTACAGTGTGTGAAGTTTGGCAATTTTAGTCATCAGCTCTCTCACTCTCAGCCTCTTAGCTTTGTAGGTGGCACTTTTCACAAGAGGGATACACTTTGGCGTCCCATTACTTTTTTTTTTAAGAGACTCCCTCTCCCTCCTTAAAATGGTGATTCTAGCCTATCTGACCTCAGAGGTCATCAAACTCGGCCCTTCAACCATGTTGTTCCAATAAAAAAAAAATTTAAAAAATGATTAAAGAAATATTTTTCTTTAATTTATGAGAAATATACACTACCGCTCAGTCTCTTATGCTCATCAAACACTGTATTTATTTGAATGAAAATACAGTAAAAAATAGTAATATTATGAGATTTTATTACAATTTAAAATATTTTTTTTTCTATTTTAATATATTTTAAAATTTTATTTATTCATGTGATACAAAGCTAAATTTTCGGTATCATTACTATAGTCTTCAGTGTCACTTGATCCTTCAGAAATCAATCTAATATGCTGATTTTGTGCTCAAGAAACATTTCTTAAAATGATCAGAGATGAAATCAGTTGTGCTGCCTAATATTTTTTATGAAAACCATGACACATTTTTTTCCCAGGAATTTTTATGATTTTTTTCGGGAATTTTTGTGAAAAGAAAAAACAAACAGCATTTATTTAAAATAGAAATCTTTTGAAATATTATAAAATGTCTGTATTGTCAGTTTTGATCAATTTAATGCATCCTTGCTGAAAAAAAGCTGAATAATTACTTACAAATAAAATCTTACTAACCACAAACAATTGAACAGTAGTGTAGGTTTATCAAAAACAACAAATTAACATTAATTTAGGTATTAGGAATTTAAGTAACATTGATGTTTACTTAATGTTTATTGCTAGAAAATAACAAAATCACACAAATTTCTGTACGATAAACTGTATGTAACCATGTCCAAATTTAAAAGTGTCAGCCCATACCAACATACCAACCCCCCCCCCCCCCCCCCCCTTGTTGTTTTTTTGGTAATTAATTAATTAATGTTGATTTCACACACCATTGTAACTGAAATCTTCATAAAGGGACAGTTTTGAGACTAAATTATTTCATAGGTTCATAATGTCATTAAGTGCACGGCAGGTAAAATACATTTGAAGGAAGGATATGACATCCATTTGGGACTCAAAAAAAGCCAATCACTGAAATGGGGATTTTAATTTATGTTAATTACTGTATACCATCTGTGCTTGTGATTTCTAAGCACCAATTGACCCATAAGTGGCTGTAAAAGAGCCCTATGTGATACACATGTGTACCTGACACCATGAAGGACTCAATCACTCCATCTGAGCTTGAAGGAAACTGGAAGCCTAAACAAAGGTTAACCACTGGCTAATGAATGTGACACTACATTGTACAATATTAAGTAATTAGAGGATCTATTCATTATGGTTTTACATAAAAAAGCGAGAGCATGGCACGCAAACATTGAACATTATTTCCAAATTACTGACTCGTCTAGTATTGCAATTAAAACCAGGACAGTGAAGCCATTTCATTTACATATTAACAAGGGCACAGCTGTCCCTCATTCTTTTTCTGGCATATAATCCATACAGAAAATCTAGAATTCTCTGGTATAGATTACTGTATTTGGACTGAATGAGTAACTGCTGGCCTAGAGATAGCTGTTACATTCTTACAGAAAAGATCAGCACAGGCCAAATAACTCCAGAAAAACATGGAATTTTTGAATGAGAGATAACTTTAAAATAATGCATGAACAGATTGTATGTATAGACATTTTCATGACATTTTAATGCATGTATTATTTAATTAGATAATTATATCATACACCATATTCATTTGTACAAACATGAATGTGAAAGACATCACAAGTCAGCAACAAAAAGAACTTTGATAGATATGTTAGATTAAGTATGAGGGAAAACTGATTTACTATTTAATTATGAGATATACATGCAGTTTGGTGTTTGCAATAATCATGCATTTTGATGCAGTGTGCGGATTATAGAATCTGTGCTTTTGTTCAAGTGAGATAAATACATTGTTGCATAAATCTGCCTCTCTTTATATATGCACATATATTTTACAAAGTGTCATCCAAACAAACTGCAGAATCCAACACTTTTTGTTTTGTTTCTTTTCTAAAAAGGAACTGAATGTACAATATAAACAAATTAACTTCAAAAAATTTATATTAATATTAATATCCATTATTTATCTTATTTGATTAACATATCTAACACTTGTCATTACTGGTTGGGATTCACTGGTTTATGAGAACAGTTGCAGTTTGCACCATCTCTGGCATTTGTTTCAGTGCAAATAAAGGTCAACATCCAGGTACCGCAGTGAGCAGCCCATGAAAATAGGTAAATATATTCTTTGAGAAGATATATACTGTGGTGCTGCTTAGTGACCTTAGCTTTCACAGACACAGACATACAGAGAGACAGACAGAGAAAATAAGAGAAATCAAAAAGAATAAAAGTGAGAACTAGACGAGATCCATATGTCAGACTGTTTGCTGTAATTGCAGAGAAATTAAATGTTCTGTAAAATCACTCTGATCTTGGCCACCAGGTGAGAGATGAGAGATGTATTGAAGGAACGCAGTCTCACAGTCTAGACGGTTCGAATAGAGTTGGCAGTTTTTTCTTTCCTTGCCTTACACTGTCCCCTAACCAGGTGTGATGCGATAAGATTCAAGCAACAAGCAATTTGTCTGTCCACACCTGAGGTGAAATTGCTGCACGACATGACATGATCACAGCCAGTCAGAAGATATTTGATGGTTAAAAGTATAGTTCAAGGAAAAATGAAAAGTCTGTCATCATTTACTCACCTCCATGTTGTGCCATCTTCAGTTGAACACGCTACCTATGCTATCTCACGGCCAATTCGTACATATTTTACGAGGTGGCTAATTCGTACGAATTCATAGGACGTCACTCGTACGATTTTGTACGATTTCTGTGACCGTTAAGTTTAGGTGTGGTCTTTCATACGAATTCCTACAAATTTGCCACCTCGTAAAATATGTACGTTTTTTTCACAAATCATATGAATTTGTACGAGTGAGGTTGTACAAATTGTATGAATTAGCCACCTTGTAAAAAATTTACTAATTACTCTGAGATCGAGTTGCCAAAATAGATGTTAGACAGAAAGTTCATGCTGCTCTTTTCCATTCAATGAAAGTGAATGGATATTAAAACTGGTCGGATCCCAAAAATGCACCTTAAAAGTAGCATAAAAGTAGACGGCACTACTCTTAGGCTATATTCCAAGACTTCTGAAACTATACAATAGTGTAATCTGAGGAACAGACCAAAATTTAAGATGCTCATTACTAAAAAATTGCCCTCTGGAAAGTTTTAAATTTTTGTAGCATCAAATAAACGAATTGTATATTTGACTCTGAAACAATTATGAAATGAGTTACATCAATTAAAATAATATCATATATTTTCACAAGACGTGTGGATTACTTGTAGATTATTGTGATGTCTGTTTGGACTCTCAGTCTGACGGCACCCATTCACTGCTGAGGATCCATTGGTGAGCAATTTCTCCAAATCTTTTCTGATGAAGAATCAAACTGATCTACATCTTGGATAGCCTGAGTTTGAGTACATTCTATACATTGAATACATCTCTCTCTCTGCCTTTACTCTTTCTTAGTGTATACACGCAACACATTGTGTTAAAAAATCATGTAGCAATTATTAACTTCATTTCCTTAGTCTAAATTTAGCTGGAATTGTCTTTGACGCAAAAAGAAAAACATTGACGAATCATAATGAGGCAGACATGAAAAGCCCACAGGCATGAAGAATCCTAGAGAGCTGTTTGTTTCATTATGTGAAAAACTTTTGTACCTTTACATTCTGTTGTTTCATTGCAGAGATGATTGGATTAAATTTGTGTGTGAATTCTCTCTATCTCCCAGGTTTTGAATTACTAAAACTCTCTCGTCAGGCCCTTTACATATTGAGTGACTTCACAATATTCCAAAATAAGCACTTTGTTGCTTTCATGTAATCAGGAAGGCTTGTGGCAGATTTGTTCAAGCCCATTAAGGGTTGCTGTTAAAATGCAGTGTTGTCAGAGCCTCCAGACTAAGCAGAGCTTTTTGTTGAAGTTGGCCTCACCAACCCAGCCTCTAGCTACATTAACCCACAGAAACTGCAGACCTGGTTTATATAATAAGCAAAAACTTTATAAGCAAGCATGTGTTTCACTGCCTATTATGGGTATGATTTTATGGCATAAACCAAAGGAAAGGGTTCATGTAGAGGGTCCTCATACTGATCAGAGTCACCTTGTTTGTGGTCTGTAAATCACATTACCATAAGAAAAACCAGTGTGATTTCAGTTAGTCTTCAGGCATGAAGTGAAGTATTTATTTAAAGTTTGGAAACACACTGATACTTACAATGGGTCTCATTCAGTAACTGTACATGTATTATTGGACCCAGTATGCAATTCATCCACCTGCATCTACTAGTGGAGGTCCTGGTGTTAGATGCGGAGCAGCAAACAATAGGTGCTCATATACTAATCTACATAACCATTTATTTAGTTCCCTAGCTGGCAATCATCCTGCAATGCAATAATAAGATCTCTTGCTATGCTCCTCCTCCCCAGCTCCACCTGAGATCTGCTACAGGTTTTCTCTAACTGTTCTTGCAGCAGCATGTTTCTTTATTATGTATGTCATTTTAACTAAGCTAAATAAATCCTTGAGGTGTTGAACTTCGTGGCTGTATCCTTTAATCTACTGTAATGTGAAAAAAATTCAGTTCATTGTAGTAAAAAGTAGTTTTAATTGCAAGCAAATTTTAATATGCAGTATATGCATACAGGTCCATTACAAATATATATATATAAACTAACAATTATTCTGACACTAGCTATCCCCTACAGTGGGACAGCTCAATTGAGGCTACATCTGCAACTCTGTTACTTACAAACCTGTTGCTCATTCATACTGGCTTATTATTTTTTATTTGTTATTTTATATTTAATTTATTTTGATTATATTTTCTAGTTTAATTTTGATGTTTATTTAATGTTTATTGTCTAGAAAATGACATGCAAACCATATAAAATGAACAGAAAATAAAACAGCTCATATAATACTTAGTTTGAACTCCTGAAGATCAGTTAAAATTTTCCAAATTTTTAAGCATTTCTTTTCACTGACCAGCTGCTGAAAAAAAAAAAAAAAAAGAATGTTTTTGTACCTCTATTTTGTACTATATTCTTGGAAAGTGCTAATAAAATCACATCATAAAGCATGACACATTATCTGCTGTGCTCAATGGTGTTGCTTTCCTAAGGTTTATCACTGTGCACAGATCTACACTGTGACAGAGATGATATTTCTCTGTATCTGTGTTTACGGCAGAGACTGCTGGGAGTTTGAGCTCGGTGAAATCTCCTGCTTTATGGTCAGTACATTGCCATACTTTAAAGCTGTCCCGAAGGCCCCATTCTGATCTCATTCTTTTCCAGTTTTATCTCTTCCTCATAATTTTTTCTATGGCTGACTACAGCTCCCATGGGCTGCCTGGAGTCACTGACATACACATCCACCTGTGTTGCTTAGACAATTTTAATGCACAGATGTTTCATATTGTTATGTTTTCCTTAAGCTAAAAGATTCACGCCATTTATTGGGCTTATTATCCCTCGGTACGTGATCGTCATGTTCATCCTTAAGTGGAATGTAAATGTCGAGTCACAGAAATAATGCCAAAAGTGGCTTCTTTCAGCACCATGGACAGTGACAAATCTGAAAAGCTGCATGTTTGTAAGAAACATATCCAAAGCGTTATTATGAATTAAGGATTATGGCCATTTCCACAAGATGGACTGGAGTGGTGTGGATTACTTGTGGATTATTGTGATGCTTTTATCAGCTGTTTGGACTCTCATTCAGACGGCACCCATTCACTGCAGAGGATCCATTGATGAGCAAGTGATATAATGTTAAATTTCTCCAAAACTGTTCTGATGAAGAAACAAACTCATCTACATCTTAAATGGCCTGAGGGTGAGTAAATTCCCAGCAAATTTTCATTTTTGGTTAAAATACTCCTTTTATTTCAAGTAATGAAAATGTTTCTTTTTTTTTTTTCTTTTTTTTTATGGTTTCAATTTTTGTTGTAGTTTTATTTAACAATAATACCTGCAGATTTTTGCTCCAACCTAATTAAACATACCTGAACCATCTAATCAGGGCCTTTGGGAATACTTGAAAATTACAGTCAATGAGTGAAGATTCAGCAATTTTGGACAGTATAGGCATGAATACATAAAATGTTCTCTCACATGCTCTGCTGAGTTCAGTATTGTGGCAAGATGTCAATGATAGACATGAGCAAAGGGAAAAACATCCGTCCTGTCTCTCCACAGTGACAGCTTTCAGTTTTTGCACAGGAACATGTCCTGGCATCATGCTGGCTCTTACATTATTACCATAGCAAAGATGTAGATACACCGGATACTGACTACACTGATAGATCACATTTCATCACTAGCAAAATGACAGTGCAGGCAGTCAGTTCTAAAGATATGAAAACCAAAAACCAGAAGACCAAATCAGACTTATGTGCAGTGTGAACATTTTAACTCTTATAATGTCTCTCCTGGTCAAATCTAGCTTATCAGCACTGAACAAAATTAAAATCTGCAGGCATATTAATGCACTGAAATCTTAATAGAGTCTCTAATGATTATGATCAAGGGTTCTCTTCCCATCTCTCTCCCTCCTGTTTCTTTTCATGGATGAACTTGGTGTTAATTGCCAGTTGTATCCGTATCTTTCCTCTTCCCGTCCCTGTTCAGTGAGAGATTTGATTAAATAATAAAAAGTTTTTCAGAAGCTGTTATTATCCTCGCCTTTTCACCCATGTCTGTTGGCATAATGAAAGGAAAAAGATGCAACAGAAGAGGTTTCAGAAGAAAGCTTGATTTCAGTGTAAATCATCTTTTTTCGATCACAGTTCAATGCAGCTTAAGTCATTAACAGAGTTCTGATGAGAAACGGCATGCTTGTGTTTGGATGTGTTTTTAAACACTAAAGCCTTGAAGTGAGGGAATATAGTGTCTGGCAAGACAGAAGAAGTTAAAAGTGAGGGCTGATTTAAGATTTTAAGAGCTCAGAAGTCATTTTCTTTCATGTCAACCGGAATGATAATGATAACCAATGAACTTGTCAGACTTTAGAAAGAAGCAGTACTGCTTATCTAGATGTCACGTTTGCAGAAAAGGAGAGAAATTCCAAAGAAAAAAGATGTAAATGAATGTTGGGAGAGATAGGGAAAGCAAAAAGAAAATAAATAAATAAATATATATTTACACAAGTACTCAACATTGATAACCCCTAGTCAAAGTATGCTGTTGAAAGCCCAGGTCTTTGATCTTCTTAGAAGAGTGAGAATCGTGTTTTTTCATCATTTTAGGTCTACTGTCCAAATATCCAGCTCGTTTTCTCCATTCACGTGTGGAGAAAGAGGATCTCTGAATGTGGTGAGTTATGCAGAAGGGCAGCGGAGGGCAGATAGAAGAGATAAAGCATGAAAGCACCCAAAGCATCCACATCAATACACACCCTCGGTGTATATCCATAAAACTGTACTTAACCAAATAATAAGCATCTCACATGCAACTTCTCTCAACTACTGACTCATTAGCTTCAGGCAGTTTGAATTTACTGCCTTTAGTTTTCCAGAAAATAAACAAAGGAATAGTTTTTAGGCCTGTTTTAACTTCCTGTTTTCCTATCTCTGCTTATCTTTGCATAAAGCTCAAAAGGAGGCATCAGATATTATTTTTAATTTTTGCCTGAGGTGGGTAACAATGTTTTTTTTATTATTATAACCTAGTTTGTTAAGATTCTATTTGTGTTATTGCAACACTCTTGATACCACAGAAACAAAGAAAATGTACAAAATGTGCAAATCCAAATAAAATTTAAAAGTGTTTTCTTACTTTTCTAAAGTTTGAATTTTGTGCTTTTTTATGTTTTTGAAAGAAGTCTCTTAAGCTCACCAGTGGTGCATTTATTTAATCAAAAATACAGTAAAACAGTAATACTGTGAAATATTATTACAATTATTTTTCAATTTTAATGTAATAGAAATGATCATTTATATGTTCATTTTATTTTTTTATAGATCTGATCTGCTTTCCAGAATTTTTGATGAATAAAAAATTCAAAAGAACATTCTTTAAAAAAAAGAATTATAAATGTAAATATATATAAATGTTATAAAAGTATAAAGAAAAAATTATAAATATTTACTGTCACTTTTAATTTTCAGTGTAATCCTTGTTCTTGCTGAATTAAATTATTCATTTCTTTAAAATGTGAGGAAAGTTGTCATATTGGAACTGGCTATTATAGCATTTTCAGTCAAATTTGAACAGTAAATCAATTATGTCATGAAAAAAATGTCAGTTTCATAATGTCAATTAATATAATCAATGTATTACATTTAAAACACGTGACAGCTTAGAAATGAGACTACTTGGATGGATTTTTTTCCACTGAGCTCATCACAATGCATTATGTTTTCTCCATGAAAGATACATGTGATGATTATGTAGTCAGCTCACTAGGTTTGGGAGCAGATCCCTTGTGTGCTAACAAATGTATATTAGGAGATCTGACTTCTAAATGACTTCTGTGTCCTGTCTCAAAGGAGAGCTTTTCAATCCTTACAGGATTCTCCCACACTCCTGTGGAAATACTCACGTACACAACCAGCATTAAAAGCAGATTATTGATATGCATGACCTTTTAGGTCTTGAATACATTAACACAACCATGTGTCATTATCTGAAAACTGAAGCAGGAGAAGCTGAAAAATCTTCCATGCTACATTCAGTCTTTTTCCTCCCTCTCATCTAAGAAAAAACAAACAAAAAACAAAAAAAACAAGATGTTTCACCCGCTCAGACTGTTTTGTGAAAAGACATGTATGTGTTTATGTGTGTGTGTCCGTATAAAAGAAGAGAAGGAAAAAGATATGAGAGGACCTGTCTCATTGCACTGTTTAAATGTCATTTTACTGCAGGGTAAAAAGGAGAATGAAACCGCAAAGAGTTATCTGAAAGAAAGATTTGGTTTTAATCTGCAATAAATCATGCTGTTGCTTTGAGCAGATTCACTGTTAAATGACAGGTCTTTCAGCTTCTGTAGCTCCATACAGCTGTTAAACGTGAATCTTCACAGGAGCATGGAGACAAAATTTCACAGCCTTTCCACAACGATAAAGCAGTTGCAACATGCTGAAGAAAACTGACGCACCTGGTTGAGCTTTGAAAAGTAACTAGTGAGAATCTTGTCACATTGCAAACTTTTGAAAACATAGATTAATTACAAAGCAGGAAAACACTGTGAAGGGTAGAGAGAGAGAGAGGGAGAGTTGGGAAAGACAGATGCACGGATACTTTTTCTATCTCCATCTGTGTTAGAATCAAATCTGTAAATTATCTTTCTACTTCGCTGCAGGAGGTGGGGCGGTAATATTCAAGTTTTTTTTTTATCTGTTTTTTATTTTTTTATCTTTTATCAAACTCTTTTTTCCCCATCTGATCTCTCTCTTATATGCAGACTATAATGCTTCCACCAGAGAGATGTATCTGACAGAGATACAGGAGACTCCCGCTGAGCATGTGTGCTGAGGATAGAATCTCATCTCATATAAGAGTTTAGAATTACTTTAACACAAAGAATCAGAACGTTCTTCAAAGCTTTCCTCTGGAAATAACTAAATCTGACAATCTTCAGAAGATCTGAGTGTTGCTTAGACTAAATTTACGAATACACACAAATATGTATAGCAATATTCACTCTAAATTAGCTCTTTTTTAAACTTTTGACAGTTATTTTGTTGTACTGTGTTAGGCCTATAGCATAAAACAGGAAAATAAAACTGCACAGGAACCTACTGTAAGTAGGGAAATGACATATTTTCAAAATCTGCTACAATTGTTTCATTAATAGGTGGGTCAATGGCTCATGTCCACAATAAAGAGAACAAAAAATTCTTAATTATCTATTTGGGGAAAAAAAAAAAAACATGTACATTTTATGTTATTTTCAAGAAAAATTTCAATTTAATGACTCTACCATTGTTGTGTAACCATCAAGTAAAAAGTACTTATAAAACTTCTTTTTTTTTAGCTTAAATATGCGCTGTATATATTTATAGCAGTATTTATTTTTAAATGTTGTTTTTATTACAAACTGCAATCTTTATTACAAATACTGTATCATGAATTATTCTTATAATTCACCACGCGAGTCACACCACGTGTTTACAACCTAAAAATATCTGATATTTTAAAAGACTTATTGCAATAATAATATGCTCTATGATATAATTGTTTGTTGGTCTATATGACTTAGGGTTTTCAAATATTAATAAGCAGTGAAGATGTATTTTTTATAGAAAGTTATGCCTAACTGTACTTTTTTTTTCAAGAATTTCTTGAATTTCAAAATTAATTTTAATACAGAAATTACAAACGTTCTAGTCACAAAAGATGTTTAAGTAATTTTGAACTGCATTTTAATGTATAAATTTAAATGTATAAATTAATAGATGATTAAAATAACAATGATCCAAGTAGTATCTGGGTGACAGATATTTAACAAATAAATAGCCTAAATAACTTTACATAACCATTTTTTTTTTGTTTGTTTGTTTTTTCACAAATTTGCATAATCCTCAGAAATAAATGAAAAACTATATGGATTATGCATAATAACAGTAATACTGCAGGAGTACACTGAAACTGTGACTGCTTATATCAAAAAGTGCATAGATGATGTGACAGTCACCAAGACCATCATCACACGTGCAAACCAGAAGCCATGGATGACAGCAGAGGTTCGTGTGCTGCTAAAAGTCCGAAATGAGGTATTCAGATCAGGAGACAAGGCAGCTCTCAAAACATCAAGGGCCAATCTGTCTCATGGCATCAAGAAGGCAAAACATCAATATGCTAAAAAAATCAACAATAACTTCAGCGACAGTAAAGACACTCGGACCCTGTGGCAAGCCATTCAGACCATCACTGACTACAAGACTACAGGCCAGTGACGATGAGACATCCTTACACTCATGTAAGGATGTCTCAACCAAAGATGCACTCAACCAATTCTACTCACGATTTGAGATACAGTACGACACACCTGCACAGAAACTACACACGTCTCCAAACAACCAGGTACTCTGTCTCTCTCCAGCCGATGTAAGGAAGACCCTATCCAGGATTAACCCACAAAAGGCTGCGGGCCCTAACAACATACCTGGACGTGTACTGAGAGACTGTGCTGCACAGCTGACGGATGTCCTAACAGACATCTTCAACACCTCGCTGAGTCAGGCAGTCGTCCCCACGTGTCTCAAATCCACCTCCATAATTCCAGTACCAAAGAATTCACCTGTGTCCTGTCTGAATGACTATTGTCCCATAGCACTGACCCCAATCATGATGAAGTGCTTTGAGAGGTTAGTCATGCATCACATCAAGTCCAGTCTCCCAAACACGCTGGACCCATTCCAGTTTGCATACCGTCCAAACCGTTCCACAAACGATGCAATATCCACCACTCTCCACCTAGCTCTTACTCACCTGGAACAGAAAGACTCTTATGTAAGAATGCTGTTCATCGACTTCAGCTCAGCATTCAACAAAATAATCCCACAACAGCTCATCCACAAACTAAACCTGCTGGGCCTTAACACCTCCCTCTGTAAATGAATCCTGGACTTTTTAACTGCAAGACCTCAGTCAGTCCGTGTCGACCGCAACACCTCCAGCACTACCACACTGAACACAGGTGCCCCACAAGGCTGTGTGCTCTTCACGCTGCTCTTCATGCTGCTGACTCACGACTGCACTGCCAAGTCCAGCTCCAACCATATCATCAAGTTTTCTGATGACACAATTGTGGTAGGCCTCATCAAAAACAACGATGGCATGTGCTACAGAGAGGAAGTGGCACAGCTGGCTGAATGGTGTGGTGCTAACAACCTGCCCCTCAATGTGGGGAAGACAAAAGAGGTTGTGATGGACTTCAGGAGAAACTCTGTTGACCACCCCCCACTGACCATCGACGGCTCAACCGTGGAGAGAGTCGGCAGCACTAAATTCCTGGGGGTGCACATTACAGAGGATCTCACCTGGACCACCAACGTCACGTCACTTAACAAGAAGGGACAACATCGCCTCCACTTTCTCTGCCGGCTGAAAAGGGCAAGTCTCCCTCCACCCATCCTCACCACTTTCTACAAGGGCACCATTGAGAGTGTGCTGACCACCTGCATCACTGTCTGGTACGGGAACTGCAGTACTGCTGACTGCAAGACCCTACAACGGACAGTGAACACTGCCGCAAAGATCATCGGTGCCCCTCTCCCCTCCATCCTGGACATTTTCCTTGCACGATGCTTCAGCAATGCTTCCAGCATCGTGAAGGACCCCACCCATCCCTCCCACAACCTCTTCCAGCTCCTGCCATCAGGTAGAAGGTACCGGAGTATCAAAGCTCGCTCTGTCAGATTGCTCAACAGCTTTTTCACCCAGGCTGTAAGAGCTCTTAACTCCAATCTCCCTGTCCCCCTCTGAAACCATGAACACCTCAGCCCCCTCCCCGCCAACTCATTAAAACTGTTGACAATTTTCCTAAGTGCAATTCTGATTGTGCTACACACAGGTGAGTGGGCTATACAAACCACCTTTAGTAACACACTTATCCCACTATATGTACATTAGACACGTTCTATAAACACTCCCTGCTACAAAGACTCAATAGGATAATATATATTTACTTGTGCATTGCACTACAAAATCATGTTGCACTATGCGCTGCTTCCCCCAAAATCTCTCTTCTGCACAACAATTTAATGTACAAAATATGTTTTTTTGCACAATTTCATGTACAAATATCTCCTTTGCACAATTTCATGTACAGTATTTATGTAAAGTTTTTGTACAGTCTCAGTTTGTGTATGTGTAGTCAACTATGTATAGTAGTTATAGTATTTATAGTATATGTATAGTCAGATGGTTAACTGTTGTATAGCTCTATTGTTTTTCTTATACTTGTATTGTTGTATGTTTATATTTATGTTTAACTGATATGTAGCATCGTGGTCCTGCGAGACACGACATTTTGTTTCACTTTATATCCACACATATTGACTTGACTTGACTACTGCTCACAGCAAGTGATCTGAAGTCCAACATTGTAGAAGCCTGAATTTGTTAGAGAAGCAGACTTTGGCTGTAGCAGCAGAGCTATAAAGGAGCTAAATTTATTTCTTGTAGAGGGTTTTATGATGATAGTCTAACAGTTACAGCTACAGACTATGAGCAGACTAAAACCTGCTCAGAGAAGTTGCATATAAATTCATTCACTTTAAATCACTAGACCAAGACACTCAAAAAATATATATTTTTAGTTGACCTCAGTAACTGGCTAGACCAACCATCCTGAACTATCCGTAACTGTAAAACAATACTGGCAAAAATACAATCACAACAGATCAGACAGTTATTTTGTCATTTTCTGTTAGTCATAAAGATTTTATTTCAAACTTTACACAAACCGGAATGATCCACTTTGCTTGTTGCCATCAATTAGTGGGTCAAAGCCATATATACTGAGTCAAGGAAACGCTTGTGAAATGTGAAACACAATTAAACAAATGCATTAAAATTTTCACAAACGATATCAGGAATGGTGGCATGCGATTTGGCTGTGCGTTTGGGGCGTCTGGGTGGGTGTGGCAGGCTCGTATGTCACTTTCTCCTCTGCTGTGATTGGCGAAGGCTGTTCACTGCTGGCCTCATTAAGATTTAATGCATTATATAAAAGGAGATCACATCACCAGCCCAGGGATGGACACATCAGCATGGAAATCAGATATCATGATCAAAATTCTCCCTCAGTATGGAGAGAGAAAGAGAGAAAATTTTGCAAAAGATGTTAGATATTACATAAACTTCATTGATACTGCTGAGAGTACATTACATTTGCCACATTATTTTATTTTATTTTATTTTATTTTATTTCAAATGTAATCAAATGCTTCTCTTAACCATCCTCATTTCAGATGACTTCTGGTAAATTATTGTACTAAACAAAGCCAAAATCATGTTAAAAAAAAAATAATAATAATTAAATAAATGTGTGTGTGTGTGTGTGTGTGTGTGTGTGTGTGTGTGTGTGTATGTGTGTATGCGTGTGTGTGTGTGTGTGTGTGTGTATACTGTATATATATATATATATATATATGTGTGTGTGTGTGTGTGCGTGCACGCTCACTGAAAATATGACCAATTTCAAACAAAATATTGAACTAAATTTTGGGAGTGAATTGCCTGTGCTAAACTCCCACAGTGCTCATGGGTGGTTTCCAGGCTTAACTGTAAAATTGGCTAATGGTATAATTAATTTAACCTAAATTTAGCCTTATCAAGCAAACCTTTCAGAAGACAGTATATAAACAGAATGAACACTAGTATTTTGTGAAATTCCTTTAAGGATAGTAAGATGCCTTGAGACCAACTACTGTACTTTGTAAGACAGAAAATTAGATTGTTATGTTTTCATGTAAGTTCGTTTTTATACGCTCCGGGAGTTTGGGGGAATCAAATGTTTTTGCAATGGTTCCTAGTTATGCCACTGGATAGAGTTACCTTCATCTATCTTTGGCATTCAATCAGCTGTAACTAACTTGCTCAGTAAGATTCTCATTAAATTGTTGCTCTGGCATGACAGTAGTTGAGTTAAAATGGAAAAACTGATCTTATCTGTCAATATATGATCTGATCTGTCAATATATGTTAAATATTCTTCACTTCTTACAAAGAGAGAGTACCTGAGGAGTTCCTAACTATCCTTTATTTTATGCTTCTCTGTCTGTTGGACAGAATTGCTGCTCAATAGGGTGTGAAAACCCTCTCTGCCTCTTTCCTTACCACTATTAGTCCTAATTAGCACAGAGTTGCAGCCATTATGTCCAGATTGAGTCTCAGAATGGCTGTGTTCTTTATTTAGGCTATTAAAACTCCCAACACCTCATCTCTCAAAGCCAGAGAGCACCATTATTCTTTAAGGATGAGAGGAGAGGAGGGTAGGAGGGGAAGAACAAAAGAGGAAGAGAAAAAGGATGAAGTGAGTATTCATGAAATTATTAATGGGTCATTACTGTTATTTTGTACTTTTTGAACTCTCTAACTTTGAAATAAATGACTATGCTTGCATTATAATTTAATGATTTCAAATAAGTGTTTTTATAAAATGGTTTACCAGACTTGAGAAATATGCCTGGTCGAGTTCATGCACTTTGACTTTATTAATTATAACTCAATTATTTGCACAATGGTGAGAAAATTAAGAGCTGAAGTTGGCAATTTCTCAGTGAGGGATTGAGAGTTAGATTACATGAGGCTTTAAACTTGATTTAAAAATATTAAAATTAATATCTTTTAAAATGTAGACAATATGTAATTTTTTTAATAGGATGGAATTTCTTAGAGTGAGATAAACCAACTAATATCATAAAATATTGCTAAATACTGCTGGTACTGATGTTTTGTGCTCTTGTCTTCATAAAGGAGAGTTAAAGGAATGGAAAATTAGTGCAGGGCCAATGATTCAAACAAAGTATGTTTTTCCATACTGTTCCGTTGTTTTTCTATGTAAACACGTGGCTAGACGGACGTCTTTGACATTGCATTTCTATCTTGTGTCTTCTGCCATGTCTCGTGCATGACACAGCATTCTTCAAACATGATGCTTAAGTTAAAAGAAGTTCAACTTTTAAAAGATGTTTGGGGAGTTTGCATTTTTTTCCCCACTCCTGTGCCTACTTCTTACATTTTTCAAAACACATGTTCTATGTGAATGGCCCTAACAAGTAAAAAAAAGTTTGTTCTAAACATTTAAATTAAAAATGAAGAATAAAATTAATAATAAAATTAATTCAAATTAATAATACAATTAATTCAAATTAATATATATATATATATATATATATATATATATATATATATATATATATATTTATTTTATTTTTTTATTTTTTATTTATTTATTTATTTTTTTATCAGTTATACCAGGGACTTTCTCGATCTGGCGTGCCTTACCCACTTCCCGGACCGCTCGCACTGTGTTTTTTACATCACCAGTCTGAGTGAGCGGTGTAAGGCACGCCTGACAGCGAACGGTCCCAAAGAGGAAGATTTTGCCACTTTCGTGGAGTGGGTGCTGGAGAACAACGGATCTCCACTCACCGTCTGCCCCGCATATATCTCCAGCCCCACTCCCGAACCAGAGACCAGTCAGCCGTCATCCTGCTGCACAGAGCTACTGCCTGAGCCCACCGCAGACGGAGAGCCGGAGCCCGCTGCGACTGAGCCGATCATTGGCACGGAGCCTGAGCCGCAATCATCGTCTGACCAAGTGCGTGAGCCGGCAACATCGCCCGTCCCCGAGGGAGTTTTGGTGGTGTTCGAGGGCTTGGAGGGAAGCCCCGCCCACACTCCCGTGACTGAGGGTGAGCTGCATCTGGTTTCTGGGAACCATATTGAGGAACTAATGGACATCTTTGAAATGGACCTTATAGACTGGTTTGGGGAGGCATTACTCAGTGCTCCTGAGTCTCCTGCCTCTCTGCTGGTTCCGTCCAGCCCTGAATCTCCTGCGTCTCCGCTGTTTTCGCCCAGCTCATGTCCTCCTGTGTTCCCTCCCAGCCTCCCTCTCCCGCCTCCTCTCAAACCAACCAGTCCCTCAGCTCCATCTCCGCTGGTGCCTGTCAGTCCCTCAGTTCACCCTCAGTCTGTGCCAGCTGGGCGCTCTGATCCATCGCCTCGGGACTTCCAGCCTCCAGCTCTGCCAAGGGGTGAGGATCCCCTGTCTCCACCTCCAGCCTCCAAGCCCTGGACTCCATCTCGGTCCTTCGAACCATCGGCTCCACCTTGGCTCATAGCTCCCTCGTCTCCACCGTGGCCCGTCCTCCCACCAGCTCCACCGGGCTCCCTCGTCCCTCCGGCTCCGCCTTGGTCAGTCGTCGACCATCTGCCGCCTCGGGACTCCACTCCTCTGGCTTTGCCTCCTCACTCCACCACTCCGGCTCTGTCAGGCTCCTCCTTCCCTTCAGCTTCACCTTCGTCCTCCGTCACTCCGGCTCCACCGCGGCATTCCAGATCCCTGCCTCCGCCTCAGTCGCCTGAGCCGCTGGCTCCGCCTAGGCCCTCCGGATCCTCGATGTCACCCTGGCTCTCCGTCTGCTCGGCTCCATCCTGGGCTCCTCATCCAACGACTCGGTCTCCGTCAGTCGGCCCCCTGGTGTCGACGGTTCCATCTCCACCATGGCTCCTCCCGCCGTCGACTCCACCGTGGGCCGCTATCCTGGCTGGCCTCTGGATTCCCACCTGGCTCTTCCTGCTCCGGGCTCCTCCCTGGCTCCTCCGACCCTCCACTCCCCCATAGACTTCTGTTTTGGACTCTCTTTGTTTTTGTCCCTTCCCTATTGCCTGCCCTTCACCTGCTCCACGCCCACCTCCTGAACCCCCACCTTCCCTCCTCTGTTGGACTGCTTTTGTCCGGGAGGGGGCGAAATGTTACATGTTGATCTGTTTTAGTTGTGTTTTGCCATGTCTTCCGTTGACCTAGTTTTCCTTAGTTGCCCTTATTAGTTAATTAGCTCCTCACCTGTTTCTGTTTCTCCATCATTACGTTCAGTACTTAAAGCCTGTGTTCTCACCAAGTCCTTTGTCTGCTATTAGTTCGAGTCATGTGTTTGCTACCCCTCGCTCATGGATTTTCTCTGTTTGATTTTTAATTAAAAGACTTTATTTTTATAATCCTTCGTGCACTTCATTAGCAAGCATCAACATAACAACATGGTTAAACCTGTGCAAAATGGTGTCGTTCTTGTGTAGAGTTTTGCAGAAAACACTGAGCAAATTGGAACGTGTATGAAAGCAGGTGAAATGTGTTAAAAGTTTTGATAAACGTGTCTTTGTTTCAAGAACTGTATGAATGGTTTGGAAAATTCTGCCAAATGAATCTGTTATAGTGTGTTAGCAATCGAGAAAAACTGTAAGATATCTACTGTAGGAATGACCCTGCTGTTGCAAAGCAATAAAAACTTTACACGCCAATTTAAATTTTAAGTTGAGAGGAGGAAAGGATAGAAATAAACAAAGGACAGACTAGAAGAAATGTAGGCTGTAAATCAGGTCGCTTCCTCTGTAACATCCTACCCTTCTCTCTCTCTTTCTGGACTGGGAGAGAAGATCAAAGCACTGAGTGCTGAGGCACTCTGCTTCAAGACAGAAATGTCTAAAATGAGCAAAGTAGCTCTGATGTGTGTGTGTGTTTGCAGCAGATGCATGAACTGTACTTGTGTCTCCACACAAGAAATTGCCCTCAAACACACGCACACCACAAATATTAACATAAAAGATGTACATAACAGTGACTCTGAAGATCTGTTCCAAAACCTAGTGAGCTGCCTTGCTGTCCACACAGACAGCTACCGTCTAACACCGTGTCATAACCAGGCGCAACCGGATGAACTGACAAGTGATGAAATTTATCTCTTCCAAAATGTGGGTTTTTGTCCTAACCAGCCATGACCAAAACAAGTGACAAGCCACATCACATTTTTGTCAATTTGCGGCTGTTTCTGTTCATGTGGTGTTGTGTTTGGCAGCTCCGCCCACCATGAAGTCTTACTGGTGCATCATAAAGTTCTGCATAACTGCATATGTGATTGGCAGTTACCAGTATATTCACTTTCACTGTGTGGACAAAAAATTTGTCATTGGATACTTGCTGCTTCTTCCCTGGTTAGGACACGATGTAAGTGTCCATACCTGACCTCATTAGTGACTGATTTGGAATGCTTTATATATAGACAGTAACTCTTAATAGTGCAAGGAACACTCACAATTGGTTATTACTAGATCAGTAAAAGCATACATTCTATGCAATATTCTAAAAACATCTTAAAAGTATAAAGTTTCCCACATAGCCACTATAATTTTTATATTTTTGAAATAAGTCTCTTCTGCTCACCATTTGTTTGATAAAAAAAAAAAACAGTAATATTGTGGAATATTATTACAGTGTAAACTGTTTTCTATTTTAATATAGGCTATTTTGAAATTTAATTTATTCTTATGATGCAAAAAATGTAATTTTCACTATAATTACTCCAGTCTTTAGTGTCACATGATCCTTTAGAAATCATTCTAATATGCTGATTTGCTGCTCAAGAAACATTATCAAATTTGAAAACAGTGGTGCTGCTTATTATTTGTAGAAACCATTATATGTTTGTTTTTGTTTTTTTGGCCAGGATTCTTTCATTATTAGAAAGTTCAAAAGAACAGCATTTATTTGAAATAGAAATCCTCTGTAACATTATAAATATCTTTACTGTCACTTTTGCATCCTTGCTGAATATAATATTAATTTCTTAAACAAAAAAAAATATTTTTTTTATTTCTTTACTAAAACTTAACCTAAAATTTAAATGAAAAATATCAAATAAATGCTAATTCCAAATATTAATAAATCATATATTAGTATATAAATAACATTAAAATAACACTGCATCTATCCCACTTTAGTGTTCACAGACAAGTATAAGTGGTCAGTTAATAGGTTCCCGAAAATTGTAAACATGAAAATGTGGCACCAAAGAAAAAGACAGTTTATGCTATAATACAGTTATGCTATAGACAGTATCTGCTACAGTGCCCCTTGTGGCAAGGTTGAGAATGCAATGCATACTTATGTTACAAGAACTGTCATAGGGAAGTCATTTGTTCACATACTTACAGTATTTTTCCCTTCATCCACCATCTTTTATGGATTTTGTTTCACTTACTGTACCTTGCCAAGAAGCATTATGGGATTGCCTTTTCCGTAAAGGATACATGTGATGCTGCCTTAGAATGTAGCCAAAAGAAGCTACCTTAGAAAGCAGCATGATTATGACTCCCTTTTGTGTCGGGAATTTGCTTACGATGCCTTAAAATGCTGTATATGCAGGCAGTTCACCAGGTTGTGTAACAGAGAGTGTGTGTGTTATGATATTGACAGGTTTGTTGACACATATGGATTCATTTTGGGTTCATTTTAGACTCTGGCCCTTTCTAATGTGCTTACTTCTCTCATATGACTCCTTTCCTCTTCCCTGTGACTGCGTGTGTCTCTCTCTCTTTCATTCCTCTCTTTCTGAGGAAAATTTGATTTGTTTGAAGTCGCCTGACAGAGTTCATATGACTCGTACCTCAGGCATCAGGACTGTGAGAGCAACCACAGTCTGGTTTGTCAAAAACAGACCTGCTGTTCTCTCTCATCTCAGCTCAGCTCTGATGAGACACCATGTGGCTGATATGAGTCCCATCAACAGCCTGTGTGTGATCCTTATCAAGAAGTTGATTGATCAAAATGAATCAAGGAATAAAACCGGCTGAGAACTACCGGCGGCGCTTTTCTGACATGATTCTATTAAGGAGGATATTACAAAGTTATGCAGCACTTCTGAAAAGATTTGGAGCTGTCCACATAAGTCATAACAGTTTAAAGTCTAAAGATAGCTTTGTAACAATGGACTTTGTACATTTATTCATGCATTTCGTTTCTTTAATAAATAACATTAAATAACTATTTTAAAAAAATCTAAAATATGTTCTATCATAGGCAATGTTGCTACTGTAAACTAAATTTATTAAAAATATTTTTAACTGAAATAAAGCTCAATTAAACTAAAATATAAATATTATATGAAAAACCTTAACTTAAAAAAACAACAACTTTGAAATGTTGCCTTGGCAAGCTAAAACTGAAAATAAAAAATAAATGCTAATTCCAAATATTTATAAATCACATATCAGTACATTAGTACAAAAACAATTATAAGTCAACCATTCGTAGATTCCCAAAAAGTGTTAACAATATGATTTAGTGGCACTTTTTAAAACTATCATTATTTTTGTGTTATTCTGTGTAGTGGCTATTGGAGAAATTACACACTTCACCTTTAAATATTCATTTTATTCTTCATTAATTCAAAGTTTTTTTCCCCCACGCTTTCCAATGTCTCATAGAGAGAAGCATCAGCGCATGATTGTTTGTGGGCTATTACACTATATTCATTTCATAATAATAATCCTGACAGCTGAAAATACACTGAAGTGATTCTCAATGGTCCTCCAGGTTTTTAGCTCCATCCTATGGGCGGAAACTGATTAACAAATAACTTGGAATTGCTGTTATGTTGGTACAAATAGAAGTGTTTGGTTTATATGCTTTGTGTGCCAGTCGAGCATGAAAATAACACTTAAAGCAACGGTCCATGTTTATATCATTAGAGGAGAACATGAAGCATTCATTAGCACTATTTGGACAGTAATTGTTTTACATGAGGACGTGATGTTAAAATGTGTAGGTGCTAGTTGGCTGTCCAAATGGAATGTCTCTTAGAAATTGGCAAAAAAAGCACACACTTTTAACACATTTTTAAATACAAGCACAAATCTCATAAATTTTTGTTCCTATTTGTTATGGTTGCAAAATAGGCTCACTGGAAGAAAATGTGCCTACATTTTTGCAAAACTCCAAAAACATATACCTATAAATACAATTCACCGCAATTTTTTTTTCAACTGAATTGAACACTAGTAGCAGGAAAACACCATTCAGACAAATTATAATTGCAGGGACAGATTATAGATGAATAAAGCCTTATTTTCACACAGTGCTTTGTGCTCAGTACTATGTTATGAACTCAAAACACTTTTACCAGTGCATGATTTGTAAACTAATACATTTTTAAGTTTGCCTCACATAACTGCCTCACATAACTGCCTTCATATGAATGACTTTTCTAATGTAAACTTGCTCAGTAGCTCACCCGGTAAAGCACTGAATGATGCAGAGTACCTGTGAAACACAAGTCATGATAAAAGAGCTCTAAGATTTGTAGAACCAAGATAAAATGGCATGGCTGCTTCAGAAAAAAGGCATTTTTCTCATGTTTGCTTTTGTTAGCACTATCAATTATTTAGAGTAAGGTTTAGTGTAGGTGGTATGTCATTTTAAAATGAGATAATGCATCATTCTTTTAGCGCCATTCAGTGCTTGAAGTGGGCCGGTACTCACCGGTACGCAGTACCGGCACTTCTATATTTTAGCCTTTAGAGTACCTGCACTTTTTTGTGCATACCGGCACTTCTGACATGTTGCCGGTACTCAGAGTAAAATCGTCAGGATCTGGGTGATTATATGATCCCATATATGATTAGAAAGTACACTATATAAATCACACTACCCAGGCTGGATCACCTCTCAACTCGACCAATCACGTGAATGAACACAAGCGGAGTCGGTCTCCCTCGTTGTGTGGTGCGTGAGAGCATGTCAGGGGAGGCACGCAGAGTAATAGAATAATAATAAATTATTGATTACTAATTTGAATCAGTACTTTATAACGAAAAATCATATCTTAAAATGAAAAGAAGCAGGCTTTTGCAATCACATCATTTTAAACTGTAAACTCCTGGAAAGTCCAAGGATCCAGTGAACGAATTCAAACAGTAAGCTCAAAACAGCACTAATGCAGAGAAAACACGGCCGATTTCATCAGCAATTCTGGAGAGACGTCCAGATGTCAGTAAAATTATTCTTTTCAGTGTGTATTTGGCTTAAAAGCAAGAGTGTTTTATAATGAACGCTGATTATGCGGTGGTCAGAGATTTAGCAATTCTGAATGGATCCGTATATTAAAGGCAGGCGATTTAGTGGTCTTTGGCGTCTCCCTGTGGTCCTGTTTGGTATGGCAGCTTGACTTGTGCTAATTTGTTTTGAAAACTTTTATTTAATTATTGATTGATTGTGGCACTACATTGTGAATTATTAAAAAGTACTTATTTATTTAATATAAATAAATGAATACATACATACTTACATACATACATACATACATACATACATAAATAGAGTGAGTACCGGCACTTCTTTTTTTCCACTTCAAGCACTGGCGCCATTCACTAGACATCTCATTTCCAAACGGCCTCAATACATACAATAACCAGCATAAGAAAACATACACACTGGACATTTCACTCTAAAAGTGTCACTCTAAAAGTGCAGCAAAATCTGCAAAAAGCAACACAACGGGGAAGTCATGGCCTAATGGTTAGGGAGTTGGGCTTGTAACCTGAAGGTTGCCGGTTCGATTCTTGCACCGGCAGGAATTGAAGGTGGGGATTGTGAATGCACAGCACTCTCTCTGCCTTCGATACCATGACTGAGGTGCTCTTGAGCAAGGCACCGAACCCCCAGTTGCTCCCCGGGCGCTGGAGCAATAGCTGCCCACTGCTCCGGGTGTGTGTTCACGGTGTGTGTGTGTGCGTTTGTTCACTATTCACTGCTGTGTGTGTGCACTTGGATGGGTTAAATGCAGAGCACCAATTTCGAGTATGGGTCACCATACTTGACAATACGTCACGACTTTCACTTTCACAAGATCATTTTGCAGAAATGTCAACACATAATGATAACCACAGCAACACTGTGCCGTCTCTTACAACTCTTACAAATGTTCCCTTTGATTCATCACACTCATACTTTCATACTGTACCCTGAGATTATAAATTCACACTGTAAAAAATTTAGGAGCAGTGGTAACCCTGCTGTGAAGCAAAGTGTGACTACTTGACACAGGGTTAAATCCCCTGAATAATTTTGTCCTTAGAACAATCTTGATGGTCTTGAACCATGCTGTTTCTCATTGTTCTTTATTATATACAGTGGTGGCCAAAAATTATTAGAACACTAGAGGTCTGCTTCAAGAGACCTACCTGCAAAGCTACCTGGAAAACTATGCACAAGTGCACCTAGGGCAAAAGCTGCTTTAAATGCAAAGGATGGTCACACCAAATGTTGATTTAATTTAGTTAATATAAGTTAATTGATAAAGAAAATCTATTTATGACATTATTTTACAGCATTTTTACACAAGTGCCTAAAACTTTAAACTTTACTGTAGCTTTGCAGGTAGGTTTCTTGAAGCATCTTGGATACGTTGCCACAGTTCTTCTGGATTTAGTCTGTCTCAGTTTGTTCTGTTTCTTCATGTCATTCCAGACAGACTGGATGATGATGAGATCAGATCTCTGTGTGGAGCACTGGCTGTTGTCAGACTCCTTATGAAAACAAATATCTCACTGGATAATTACAATTAATGGCAAAATGAATGTTTGGAAAAGATGATGCACTGTTAACTTAGTAAAATTACGTTCATCTTACTTGTTTGTTTCTGCTCTGTTGACATTACTCAGTTTGATCAAGTTTTTATTACTTTCTGTTACTTAAAGCATTTCAGTTAAGTTCAATAAACTTAATTTCTTTGTGTTCAATGAAAAGGTTGAACATGTGGCTCCTTTGTGCACGTGTTATAGACAGAGGTGTGCATTAGTTTTTCAGCCTGGTTCTCATAAGAGAACATGGAGATTTGGTTTGGTCCTCACACTGCACATAGTGTGACCCATTAAATAAACAAATAAATAAATAAATAAAAATTTTAATTAAATTTATGTGTACATAATAAATATACACAGTATCCATTATGTTAACAAAAACTTTTATTTTGGATGCAATTAATTGTTTGACAACACTAATATATATATATATATATATATATATATATATATATATATATATATATATAATTTTCAAAAATCATGTTTTCTTATTATGTAATAATGTTTTTATTGTGTTTTATTGTTTTAGTTAGTTGTATTTTTTTAGTTATTTTTTAACCTGATCAAAATAACCCAACTGCAGTTTGACTGAGATTAACTGGAATGCACAATGAAAAAATATGATTTTTGAAAATTGTTAAAAATGGAGTTATCTGTTTTTGCAAATGAACTCTTCATATAAATATATTGTGCGTGGACGCGGACGGCCTAAGTATACTTTAGCCTTTAGATGCACATACAGTTTGCACACACGTTAACATAAGCGCTAATGTTGTTAGTGCTGCCACTACTCTAACGATTTTATCAGTAACATAGTTTAACAACTTAAAAACTACATGACTTCTCACAAGCGAGGTAACAACAACGGCGCTGTTTGTGAAGAAAATTAACTTAAAGGGGTCCTATTATGCTTTTTCACTTTTTGAATTTTAGTCAGTGTGTAGTGTGTATGTTTGGGCATAAAAAGATCTACAAAGTTACAAATCTCAAACTCCACTCCAAAGGGAGATATTTCGTTTTTAAAAAATCCCTTTTCAAGAACTACAACGAACTGCTCGTTTGGATTACAAAGTTGTTTTCCTGTATTTGTGACATCACAAATTGGCCCATTAGAATATCATTAAAATAAATCCCGCCTCCAGAAATTCGAATGCACGTTTCAAAATCGAAAACCGGTGCGGGTGTTTTTATATCACTGTATTTCTGATGGAAACCGACTGTCTTCAGAATATTTTGGATGTCATTTTCATTTCATCTTGCATGTAATGTCTGATAAAGCAGTGTTTGTGAGCGGAGCTCTGCTTTGTGTACAGCGTTACCGGGGAAACCTCGCTCTCTACAACTCCAACAGCGCCTCCCGCTGGCAGAGAATTAATTAGCATATATATGCCGCCACAAATAGTGTAACTCTGTGGGCCTATGGTATAAATAAATTCAACTGCATAACAGTTTCACTGCAATTCATGTTATAATGTTAGAATTAAAGAACAATAAACATAATACATATTACCGTTATATTTTTAAGCTGTTGTTGACATCCTATCTAAAACGTGATTTAGCCAAAAAAAAACAACAACAATATCGTTACCACTTTAATATGTCTTGCAATATCCGTGCGCGCACAGGTTCTGCGCGATCCTCTTGTTCAATATTCTCGGGGTCTGAATCCGGCTCAAACTGATATGACAATATTGACGAACTTGCTGTTTTGGCAAGCCAATCACAACGCACTGGGACAGCTAACCAATCACAACACATTTCGTTTTTCGGAAGGCGGGCCTTCGTCAAACCCGGAACTAATCGAGCCGTTTGTGTCAGGCTGGGGAGAAAGGTATTGTAATGTAAATTATGTGAAAAATAATGCGATTTTTGAACCACCAAGCATGAGAGCATGTTCTAGTGCACCCACAAAACAAAATCAAGACTTTGTAAAAGAGCATAATAGGACCCCTTTTAAGTGTCACTATAACTAGAAAAATTGCTGCCGAACACTACTGAGAGACAGACTCACAGAAGTAACATTAATCTCTCTCTCGCTCTCTCTCATAACTTAGTTATTTACTGTATTAACTGCATTAGTCTGCTATCAACAGCTCAAACCTCGATCCGTTACTAGGTTTAAAATGACGTTTTGGAACTAGCAACGGAGGCATTGGATGAGATGCGGAAGAAATAATCCTACTCACAATAGCGATTTAAGTAGAAAAACCGGACGAATGCCTTGAAATATATCATCTGATCGATGTCTTGAGATGTGGCAACCGTAGTATAAGCAGAATAATTGACTTCTGTCCGTTGAATTATTAGAAAAATAATGCACACCCGAGGTGTAACAGTGTAACTCCGCTTCGAGTCGTGGCCGCATCACCACCTCGGGTGTGCATTATTTTTCTAATAATTCAATGGACCGAAGTCAATTATTCCTTACATATATAACAGTGTGTGTGTGTGTGTGTGTGTGTGTGTATACAGTGTTGGCCAAAATTATTTAGAACACTAGTATTTTCACCAGCTTAAAATGGTTTTAAGTCAGTTATTTCTATCTTTTGCTGTAGTGTGTCAGTACACTGTAAAAAGTGATCAGTTGACTTAAAAAAATTGAGGAAACCCATTGCCTTAAAATTAAGTAAAGAAAATTAAAGTTAAGTGAACTTGACAATTATGAGTTACATTAACAAATAAACTATAGAAAAATGTGTTGTGGTCACTTTTTATTTTAAGTTGGACTAACTTAAATTCATTAAATTGCTATTAATTAAAAGTGTGAATCTACTTAACTTAAAACTAACAAGTTAATCTGAGTTCTGTCTATTTAATTAAATTGAGAAAACCCATTGCCTTGAGAAAATTAAGTAACCACAATTTATTGTATTTTTGTAATTACAATTCACTTGAGACTGATTTGATGTAATCGTATTTTACTGATTTCTTTCACATTGAAGGCTACTAATACAATTCTCAAAAATACAAAATTGTTCAAAACAGACAGCACACAAACATTTCTATGAAGAATTGTCAAAAGCAAGTCAACTCACCCTTATTTATATATAGCACTTCATACAATACAGATTGTGTCAAAGCAGCTTTACATTGTTAAACAGGAAAAAGTGTCAATAATGCAAACAAAATTCACTCTAAAAAGAGGACAAAAGTAAAGTCAATATTTCAGTTAAAGTCAGTTCATCGTTGATTCAGCGATGTCGTCATCATCATCATCCAGCTCAATTCAGTTCTCTTCAAATAGTTTCTCTGCAATCAAGTCCTTAATATTCCCAAAAATTAAGTGTCCCCAAATAAGCAAGCCAAAGATGACAGAAATGGAGAAAAAAACCTTGGTAGAAAGCAGGCTCAGTCGGGGGGCCAGTTCTCTTCTTGCCAGACGAACCAATGTGGTGTTTGTCATCGTGGTCTTTACTGAGGTTTTGTGTCAATGGCTGTACGGTTGATGAGGCCTTCACTGGGGATCTGTCTTTGGGGCTCATCTAGTTGACATGGTCTCTGCTGACATTCAGGGTTGTAGAGTTGTCTCCACCATCTGGACTGGATCCGGATGACTGCAGTGACCATCTGATCTGGATACAGACTGGGTCCGGGTGGCTACGGTGACCTCAGAATAAGAAAGAAACAGACTAATATTAGCGTAGATGCCATACTTCTTATGATGTAACAAGTACATCAGGTGTTATTGACATTGTTATTGTTAGCAAACACCTTTAGAATGAGACGTGGCCTTTTTGGGACTAATTTAACAGACACTTCAGACATTACAATTACACTACCTTTTCTTTACATATTGCAAGACTGTCAAAGTAAATAACTTACCACAATTCGACCACACGAAAGAATGCATAATCCATTAAACAGTCCCGTGCTGACACTTCTGCTTAAGTGTGTTCTTAGCATATGCCTGAAATGATATGAGAGTCATTAACACAAAATGGTTAACTAGGAATAACCGCAGTCTCATTTAGACATCATTTATACCGCTTGACAAAATGAACACTCTTAGGCTGCATTCAATTAAAACTCATGCAAATCAACTCTGTTTGTGAGATATAAAAATCAAGAAAACAAAGAAACTTTACTTATACAGTGGATAACAATTAACAAATAACAAACAATTTAGTTTAGTTGGGTCCATAAAGAACACTACCAGTCAAAAGTTTTTGAACAGTAAGGTTTGTTTTTTTTAAAAAAAAGTTTTGCTCACCAAATATTTCAAAATATTTAAATATTTTTATATATTTATATATATTTAAATATATATTTAAAAATATTTTTAAAAATGTTACTATTTTTGTTGTACTTAGGATCAAATAAATGCAGAATTGATTAGCAGAACAGACTTATTAAAAAAAAAAAACATTAAAAATTAGCCAATTAAAATTCTGGTACATTCAAAGATGGTACATTCATTATTCATGCAATAGTCAAGTGTTCACGTACCTGAATAATATCTGCATGCACAATAATGAAAAGTACACAAAGCAGAGTCTGATGTGGCAGGTGGAATTAGAAGAACTGACTTCATGAACTGCCCTGAAACACAACTGAACGATTATCATAAATATAGCTTCACAATGCTCATTTTGGCTTCTGTCAGACTGATATTTAGTCTTTACTGAATCGTTTCAGTGTGCTTTTTTAAATTCTTTTTAAATTGTAAACGCCTCTCACAGGCTTGTGTGAGCATCCGGGATCCACGACAAAGCCTATTTTACTACAAGAACAAACACTTCACACCAGATAAAGTTTTGAAAATATTAAGTATGAATGAACATGCGTTTTTAAACTAATCTAGTGAGTCAATGATTCAATTGCCGATTCATAAAGACAGTCCCTGCGTCCCAATGTTCATACTATCCATCCTAAATAGTATGTGAGATTAGAATAAGTGTGTCCCAAAGCATAGAATGTTGAAAAGAGTATGCCAAAAGTCCCCGGATGGTCTTCTATTTCAGGTCGATTTTGGAAGTGTGGCTCTGTGCACACTCTAACGGCTAAAATTGCCCACAATCCATTGCACTTTGGCGAAGGATTTGGTCCAGAACCACAAACACGAATAAAACGCGTTAGAAAAACTACAAACGTGGCGGACGTGCGCAACCGGCGGTTATATAGAGAGGTTTACAAAAAGGGGTTTGAGTTACTAATAATAGTAAAAAATATATATATTTATTGTTATCTGTGTTATATTTCATCTGCAACAGCAATGTGAACTTTTAAATGCATAATTATACAGAAAATATGAGCAGAGTTCTCCGCATGAAAGACCCGTGACTGGAAGATCAATGAGCTACTTCTTTTCTCTTCAATACAGTAGGAAGTTAAATTAAATGAAATGTGGAGGATGTTAACTGTGACAAGATGATTGACATGCCAGTTTACAGTGACAGGGTGAGTGTAACAGATGCGACAGAGCGGTCAGTTAAAGACGCAGTTTTGTGACATGATAGTATGTCCCAAAGCTTGCCTACTCTTCTACTACACACTCAAAAGTGTGTACTTTTTCTTTACCAAAAGAGTACATACTTTAAGGGCGTAGTATAAGTAGGCACATTGGGACGCAGCATGTCACTTGCTTTATTCCTGAATGAATCAGCTGTTCGAACGAATCAATTTAATGAATGATTCAGTGATCAAATCAGTGCCTTATCGCTACCTGCTGGCAGTTTTAGTTTCATTTTTAACGTATCTTTCAGTTATTTAAATCATTTAATATTTCTCTAACCTATTCAAATTTTCTATTTAAAATATTAATCTCAACATGAATTTATAAATTTAATTGCACTCATGCCAACTCTGAAGCTCATTAAACGTCTGAAAATACACCTACAAGCCACGTTTGTGTTCTTCTGTTCCACCTCAATGGAAAAATAATAATTTTATTAATACTGATTTAATTTAATTGGTATCTTATTCTGCTTGTTCTTATTCTATTGTTTTAATTAAAAAAATTAAAAAGCTTATAAATATGTATTTTTTAAATTTGACATAAAGGATGACATACTTTTAATAAAGTTAGAAAAATGCCATTACAAAGGTAAAAATAAAATTCCCCTGTAAATCACTTTAAGGAGTCAAACATCACCTTGTTATGGGAAGGATAATTTTTGATCAGATTTTTTAAATTAAACATTAGAAAAAAAATAATTAGGCTATATCTTAGAAAGCTGAGACATTCCTTCTTCATTCAGAAGGCATAAAACTGAAAGCAACTCAAACCTCAATGAAACATTAAGTGACATATATTAGTTTAAACAGTTCTTAATGTCAATTTGAATGAGATTATGGTGTATTTTGTATAAAGTTTTTTGTTTTTTCTTATACAAAATACACCATGAAAATATTTTTTTTACAAAATACAAAAAAGAAATCCCCCCCGTGTCCCTGTTTGCGTACAGGGACATAAATAAAAAAAATGATGCGTGGACCAAAGTGTCTTGGTGTTCCTGGTGAGTTGCTGATGTGCATTAACGTTATATATTTTCTGAAAATAAGCGTGAATTTCATGCTACTTTCAGCGCTAGAGCATGCAAAACAGTGTTACTGCTGCAGAACATTTCTGACATATTGACACATATTCGATTAAATGAAAAGCAGGTGTTGTAGAGAGCTGTGACAATTTTATTTTTTTATTTATTTATTTATTTATTTTACATTTGATGGAGACCATAGGTGTATGTCACATATTTTAAAATGAAAGCAGTCACTTCTGCCTATTTTACAAGGAAAAACAAAAGTGTTCTATAACTGGTCTAATGATATAATAGTATAATAGTCCTAGTTCACTTTTAAACCTTTAAATCAATTTTCTTGATTATACTTACATTAATTAATGTTTATACCTGATTATACTTAAGTAACATTTTCAATGCAGGACTTTTAGTTGCATCAGAGTATTTTTACAGTATGGTACTATTAGTGCTTTATACATTATTAAGTAAAGGATCTTAATACTTCGTCCACACAAATTAATGTTAATGTTAAATAAAGACCATGGCTAGTAAATGTCTCATAATGTTGAAATTAGACTAGCACTTAACCATGAACACAAAAGCCACACCACACAAATGGCTTTTAATTGGTTTATTTCGTTAGCAAACATGCAACTACAATAAAGTTATTTCCATCAATCAATTTTTTACTTTCACATTTAAAATATTTCATGAGGTTAACTTATACCCTTGTTGTCAGTCTGCACAAGATCAATACAAAGTCCCTTTTAAGGAAAGTCCGTTCACTCGGCCGCCATATTTGCAACGCCTCTGGGCAGCTCAAACAAGACCAAGTCCTATCTAAATGAATGGGGGAATCCTGAGATCTCAAAAACTGCTCGCTGAACTCATGATTAAATTACATATTTCAAATCAGCAACAAAATCTGAAATGGACTGCCCCATGAATGTTGTTTCTTATGCTCAAATAGCGTTTAAAAAGCTTATTTTTCAGGCTAGACCAGCCAATGCGCATGCGTAGTTCCAACGCGCTTATGACTGCGCAATGTGCACATGCGCATCGGCTGCTCTAGCCTCCGGTTTCTATGGGAACTGGAGCTTTTAATGGCCGCTGTAGTGACACAATAAATTTACCAATCAGCGATTGGCTCTTTCATTTAGAAGGCGGGACTATCCCGCCATATTGCGCATTGTAGTTTTTCCCATTCATAAGTATAGGAGTGAACCGTCTTTGTATTTCTATAGTCTTTGATCAACATGCTTGTTTGCTTTGCGGCCCTTTTGATTACAAGATAAGCATTCAATCTATGTCAGAGCGTCCGCGAATCTTTCTACAACGTTGTTGGCAGGGCGGCCAGAGCGACTTTTGATGCTCTCGACGCCGGCGGTGTGAACGCACAGTTTTACTGTGTGTTCACACCGAACGCGTCGAGAGCGTCAAAGTGGCCGGAAGTCATTAATTTTCAATGTGAGCCGGCGACGAGCAGCGGCGAGAGCGGCACGGCGCGGCGAGAGCGTCGAGGAGAGTTGAAATCAGGTCAACTTTATGGTAATGAGCTATGACGCGGTTGGGCGGCAACCAATCGGAATGTAGAAGTCCACCGCTTGAGAGGATTCCAGAGAACGCAGCCCTGTAAACTTTGGTTCCGACCACTAGTTCCCAAGCAAAATGGAGGAGAGGTTGATTATTGCTGTGATGGGTTTCCCAGTAATCTACGACGTGTCCCTGTTTGCGTACAGGGACATAAAAAAAAAAAAAAAAATTATGCGTGTTCCTGGTGAGTTGCTGATGTGCATTAATGTTATATATTTTCTGAAAATAAGCAGGAATTTCATGCTACTTTCAGCGCCAGAGCATGCAAAACAGTGTTACTGCTGCAGAGCATTTCTGACATATCGACACATATTGGATTAAATGAAAAACAGTTGTAGAGAGCTGACAATTTTTTTTTTTTTTTTTTTTTTTTTTTTTACATCTGATGGAGACCAGAGGTGTATGTCACATATTTTAAAATGAAAGCTTCTGCCTATTTATTTATTTTTTCTACAAGGAAAAACAAAAGTGTTTTATAACTGGTCTAATGATATAATAGTATAATAGTCCCAGTTCACTTTTAAACCTTTAAATCAATTTTCTTGATTATACTTACATTAATTAATGTTTATACCTGATTATACTTAATTAACATTTTCAATGCAGGACTTTTAGTTGCATCAGAGTATTTTTACAGTGTGGTATTATACATTATTAAGTAAAAGATCTTAATACTTCTTCCACACAAATTAATGTTAATGTTATTTAAAGACCAAGGCTAGTAAATGTCTCCTATAATGTTGAAATTAGACTAGCACTTAATCCTGAACACAACAGCCACACCACACAAATGGCTTTTAATTGGTTTATTTCGTTAGCAAACATGTAACTACAATAAAGTTATTTCCATCGATCAATTTTTTACTTTCACATTTAAAATATTTCATGAGGTTAACTTATACCCTTGTGGTCAGTCTGCACAAGATCAACATGCTTGTTTGCTTTGCGGTCCCTTTAAATACAAGATAAGCATTCGATCTACGTCAGAGCGTCAGAGCGTCCGTGAATCTTGTTGGCAGAGCGGCCAGAGCGACTTTTGACGCTCTCGACGCCGGCGGTCGCTCTGGCCGCTCTGCCCGCTCTGCCAACAGTAGAGACAGCACTAACAACATTAGCGCTTATGTTAACGTGTGTGCAAACTGTATGTGAGTCTAAGGAGAGAGCGCGGGAGAGATAAGAGTATGTGCTTTCCGTACATTATAAAACGTAATTTTGTGGCGAAAACATGAGCATGATCTGTCATTTTTAACCTTTTGTTTACTATATTTACTTGTTTGGCCAGTGTCGTTGTGGGTTTTGTTTTTTTTGCTGTAACTACCTTTTAAATAACTCAAATAATTTGGCGAAGTGATATGGTCATGTAATGCGGTCAAGAGCTGCCTGGAACTACGTTCGCCGTGCGTTTCCCTGAAAATAATTGCACGCCTTAGAACGTTCGTCAGCCAATCAGATTTAAGCATTCAACGGCCCCGTAGTATAAATATATATACTGTTTTTTTTTTTTTTTTTTTTTTTTTTGTCTTGTGAGAGAAATAATATTATTCAAGTTGTTTTTGTTGTTGTTTTTGACGTGAAATGAGCAGCAGCATTTTTGCAGCTCTCATGCACAGGATGTGGGTTTGCTGTCAGGTCAGATATTATTTTTGAACTGCATCATCCTTCAAAAACAGCCTCCTTGCAAACCCTGCAAACATTCCAGAAACCCAGTGTTCTAGAACAAGCTGGTTTTTTTTTTTTTTTTTTTTTTTTTTGACAGGTAAGTGAGTTTTGAGTGCTATCAGTTACATGATTTCATTTGACGATGAAGTCTAATGCCAGTTTGATTCCCTACGAAAATCTACACAGATGCGCGCGCACACACACACACACACACACACACACACACACAGACAGAGTATTGACAAGTACACACACTTAGAAAAGGTGCCCATGATCACTCAGCTATTGATTTCTAAATGTCACTTAAGATGATTTTCCCATAATTTATTGCTCTGCGATTCTAGTTTACTGCTGACCTGAATATATTCATATACTCCCTTCTTTTTCTTTCTTTCTTTCTTTCTTTCTTTCTTTCTTTCTTTCTTTCTTTCTTTCTTTCTTTCTTTCGCTACTTGCTTTCTCACTATCTCACTCTCTCCATCTGAGCTGTATTTCACAGTAATTTACAGGGCTTTATTGCTTTTTTGCTAAGCTCTTGGTGAGAGATGAGAATGAGAGCAGACCCTGAGCTCTCAAATGCACCATTATAGAGAATATGACCGCTGGAGATGAGGCAGGTTTATGCCACGCTCAGCAAAGTCCAGAGACAGACACAGTTAACGAGCTCATTTACATGACCTGATACAGTCATTACCAGGGCCTGAACTGGTATCAGAGGCTGGTTATATTTTTATAGAATATTTTCTGAAAATTGCAACTCTAAAATATGAAAATTCAGCATCAGAAAAGTTACATTAGATGTAGTCTGTTCCCTGTGCTGGCATCATCTAGTTCCTCACCAACTCAGGCTGGTTATTTAATTCAGATCTGCTGGTTCTATACCCTGTAAGATTTTAAGATGACCTTCACAGTATTGAAAAGGGTTTTATGAAATATGAAATATGGTATTTAAGAATGATGTCTTAGAGTAAGAAAGAAGATCTTTAATGTGAGTTTATTTAAAAAAAAAAAAAAGAAGGAAAAATTACATACAAAACCATGAATTTTAACCTGCAAAGATGTGGAGAACTGTTTTTTCACTTTCAAAATTTTCACCTTTAATTGGAAAAATATATATTTTTATGTATTTTGGCCATTCGTTTACAACAGTATTTTAGAGGCCTGAAAATGCAAACTTTTAAAAAACAGGTTTCAAGGTGCAAGTTTATTAAAATTATACCATTATCATCTTCATGTAATCTACAAAAAATGTGAAAATGGTGACATCATGCTCATACTTATTTCATATACATATTACAGCATTTAAATATTATTGCTCTTTTGTTGGTTTTGATTGCTTCTGCTATCCTCATTTGTAAGTAGCTTTGGATAAAAGCATCTGCTGAATGACTAAATGTAAATGCATATTATGTGTTCAGTCTATCAGTCTTATGTGTTCAGGTGCGGAGTGTTTCTTTACAAAGTGACATCGCCAACTACAGGCCTGGCATGCATAATACAGTGTTTTTGGTCTTTTTTGCAAATCTGTATGAACAACAACATGACAATGTTGTCGTCTGTACACAAACTGCAAAGGAAAAACTCTTGTTGTGTAAACATACTCTAATCGGGAATCTACAGTAAGTCTGAAGCACAGAAAGGAACAGGCCACAGTCATAGTTCTTGTATTTATGTGTGCGTGTGATATGTTCATTCTTTGCTTCCCCACATAAACCCAGTTTGAGTTTCACACTGTTCCAGGCATGTACTGTTCATCCCATTAGTTGTGAGTTGACAAATGGTCAGACACACACACATACATACATACAAGGACTATGTATGTGGTGATTCGTTTCAGTCTTTAAACACACACACATACATGCCTGGTGGTTTACAGCAAGTGTCAAGCCCCAGAGAGCTGCAGGATGGTCAGAATAACTGTTCTACATTTACCATGCTGACGGCTTTTCAATGGCTCAGCAGGGTCTGAGACTCCCAGATCAACCGGACATGACACATGCAGCAGCAAAAAAAAATGACACACAGAGAGAAGGAGAGCTAGATATATAGAGAGACAGATGAGAGAGGGATAGGTCACCATGGAGTTTTAAAGACAGACAGTAATAGAAACAGACCTTAGTCAGGGTTGATACCATTTAATTTGACACAAAAGAAAATGCATACTGTTCAAAAATATACAGTAGACAAAAATATCTGGTAAAACTATTGATCTGTACATCCTTCACTCACAGTTTCTTTTTCATCTGGGTTAAAAGTAAATATGGTGTCTGTGGGTTTAATTCATAGGTTTTTAATATAATGAACTGTAAAGAACATAAATCCAAAAGTAATAAATACAAGTTAGAGTCTCCTCTTTACCAATTTTATCATCTGAAAATGTCAACCTTGTCACGATGCCCTTGTGAAAAAGAAATACACTTTAGAATACCATTAAAAAGCACAATATGATATATTTAAATATATATACTTCACTGTAAGCTAAATATATTCTGACACGTAGCTATTGATTGCAATAAAATGAAAATGAATTATAGTTTAAATTGATATAAAATGCAATTTTGCTGAAATTTAGAGTGCTTTTTTACCTATATTTCATAATTGCTATGTTATCCGTGAAATATGATTAAAGGGACCTATTGTATCAAAAACAATGTTAACTGAAAAGTAGATATTTGCAGAAATCCCAGCATTATGCCAGCAACCTGTTAAACTTTTAAATGCAAATTTATGTTCCAGAATATTTTAAAATGTATTAAATCAGCACAGCTTTTACATAGTTTGCATAGACACATTTACATAGATTTGAACTGATCTGTGGTCACTGTTGTGTGTGCTGTATATTGTCTTGACCCATCTAATGAGATTTTAAAGCCAAATATTGTTAGTTTTATAAAACAATATAGCCAAATAGTAGATAAAATCCCTCAGTAGGGTCCATTCATTCAGACTTTTCTGCAAAATATCAGCTTCCCAATTGTCATTTCAAGATTACTAAGTCTTAGGGTTTATTGGATGAAACGCAGTTTTCTTAATAATTTCTCTCATGTGAAAATTCCTAAAATCTCCAGTGGTCTTTTCAGTAACGATAATACCACCGACGGTGCATTTCACTAGCAGATGACATTTCAGTCTCCATGAGCTTTGACAATAATTAACTTCTTGCAGAGGCTGCAAATGACTTTTGTTAGCAGGCTGAACCACATGAATTTTAGTGCTGAAAATATTATTGCGAAGAGCTTCTCACTATTTTGTGCGTCATCAGCCAAGGTGTGTGGAGATTGTCTCCTTAAACAGCACAGAGGAGGAAGTATTCTGACGGGTTTGAGGGTTTATGGCAATAGACAGGCCCTGATTTTGTCTGATTGTTTATGAAAGCAGCTACTCTCACAGAATGTTCTTGTTTGTTCTGTGTGGAATTTCCTGTCAGGGCCATCATCTCAATTGCGGTGATGTTATTTTCATATACACAGACTGTGCCGAAAGCACACTCTGCTTCGGAAATTAAATCGCATGCAAACACCTGGGGCCCTCGCAGAGCCCTCGTGTTGAGAGCATGGAGAGCTGTCGATTCATGCTCACAATCAGAGGCTGTGCTCTAATTACAGATGTAATTAAAAGAAGAGCTCAGTGTATGTGTGAAATCAAAACAATACTGAGTGACATTTCATTGGTCTGCTGGTTATCTAATAGTCTCACACTGACAGACTTTTGACTATCAGCATAAAGTCAGGTCCAGACGGCAATTTAGTCTGGCCAAGAACTGCCCACTTAGAGTGGTACTCTCTAACCGGGATGCAAAATGATCAAGCACATGCAGTTTGTTTTGCTATGTGCATTTGGTTATGGTAATTCAATAATATGAAATATTTCTGAAACAGAATACTGAACAAGAAAAATTTAAGGGCAGAACAGATGACAAATGCGTGTTTATAGTTGATTGTTTGAGAATTGTTTGAGAACCACTGATTTACGGTTCTCAACAATGAGGCCAGGGTCCATTAGGGGGCCTCAGCAAACTTCTAAAAGGGGCCAAACAATGATTTAATTTTTTTTTTAAATCAAACTTAATTAAAATGCTAAAAACAATATGTACATGTAGCACTGATAATTTTTCATATTTAATTCCCCCACTAGGAGGGACTCAAACTTCCAAGGGGGCCACAGGATGACTTTAAATTGTTTTTGTTTGGTTGGTTGGTTGGTTTATAAAAATCTTTATTAACTCTTTCTCCAGCATTGACGAAATTTTCCGGCTTTCCGTAATTTCACAGGTGTATGAATGTCTGGATCAAAACACGGCGAAGAAGAAGCAGAAGCAAGATATTGTGTATGTAGGCAGATGCATATGTAAAATAACATGATCATCGAACATTAATCATTATATAAATCAAAACTGCCTAACATTACAGAATGAAATGTCAATCCAAGAAGTGGTATAGGACCTTGCAAGCTTTGGATGGGTTGGTGGAAGTGATCTATTCCATCTATGTGTTGATCATCTTTTGAATCTGATCCAGACATAGTCTTTTACAAAAACGCAATTTTCTCGTTTTTTGTTCAAAATGCTGCTTTTTTAATGAAACTTACCCACATTCAAGTATTGATTAAAAACAGAATGCATAAATCTAGAGGCTTTGTTCTTTCTTTTGACATACTGCATTCAGATATATTCATATAACAAAATATTCTGGGGGCCATGAAAATTTTGTGAAAATGAGCAAAAATGCTGGCAGTGGCTAGCAACTTTTTTTTCTTTCTTTTTTTTTTTTTTTTAATGCTGGCAGGGAAAGTGTTAAAATGCTAAAGACAAAATGTTTCTGTTCTTTTCTTTCTTTTTTTTTTCTTCTTTTTTTTAATAAGCAGCTTTGTCATAACTACTTCAGAAATAATGTGGGGTGGCCATAATATAATGGGGAGCCTTTGGATAAAGTGTTGGATAATGGGGGGGCCTTTGAGGCAAGAAAGGTTAAGAACAACTGCTGTAGACAGAGCACAACAGAATGGGAAAAAAGCTTTGAGACATTTTTAGCTTGACTATTTTTAACATGACAGAGCAATTATGTTGGATCTTGTGATATTGAGAAAGCTCGTGCCAGTAACATTTGAGGAAATGAATAACTTACAGCACTGGTATGACAGATTGGTATTTTAGCAGAGTGTGTGTTTGTCATTAGGTAATTTTCAGTGCATTTGGGGTCAGTAAGAATTTTTTTTAGAGAAATTAATACTTTTATTCAGCCAGGACACATTAAATTGATCAAAAGTGACAGTAATGACTTTTACACAGAAATCACTTCAAATAAATGCTGTTCTTTTCTGAGGAGAAAAAAAAACTTACAGAACTGGTATGACAGATTGAATGAGGGGGTGTTTACACAACACCATTTTCAACTATGGAAAACTTTTTATGTGTTTTGGTCTTTCATTTACACAACCACTGCAAACTTTTGAAAATGCGAATTTGTGAAAAATGGTGATGTAATGTTTATGCATATTACATGTCCGCATAGTGTTTCTTTACAAAGTGGCGTTGCCAACTACTGGCCTGGCATGCACAATGCTGCATTTTAAGGCGTTTTTGCGGATCCGTGTGAACGGGAATCGTTTCGACAACTTTATCATCGTTTCCATTTGTGTAAACATACATAGTTTAGTAGAGTATGCACTTGTCATTAGGTAATTTTCAATGTGCATTTTTGTTTATACAGTATGCTTGTGTGCATATGTGTTATTATTATGTGTTTTATGTTAAGTTTGACGGAATTGCTTGTGTGTGCATGTGTCTGAGTGTGCACATGTGCTGAAGACTATACGTGTCAGTCTGCCTTCTGCACAGAACCCTCACGACCGTGTTCTTTGAAGCCAGAGTGCTTCTCTTTGAAGATATCTTTCTCCCCCCTCTCTTCTTCATTAAGTCCGTGTTCAGGAGCTAGAGTAATAGGAGTGTGAAGAGCGACATGTTCTCAGCAGGAGAGAGGGGGAATCAGAGCCCCATTAGTGTGCAGGTAGGCAGCCTCTGTCAGTGTTAATTTCTGCACACATCTTCCCCGTGAGTTGTCATGGTTCTAAAATAATCTGCCTTTGAAAGTGCGGTGGGGTGAAGAGAAGCCAGGGAGGCAAAATCACACCTCGCTTCGTTGCTCTAAATCTACATCACATCTGTTAGAATATGAAAACTCAGAGAGGTGGACAGGAGAGAGCAGAAGAATCGAGTTTCACTCTGAATCTCCTGCTGTGCTATTGAAAACGGCTCAATCTTTATGAATTTAAATGAGTCCCGATGCTCTTTTTCAGTCCCTCGTTTGAAGCGAGTCTGTTTATATTGTGATTTGAACTGTGTTGCTTGTCTCTGATGATTTTCTTTTCTAACGTGATGTGCGGGGGAAAAAAACAAGACAGTCTGTGCCTCAAGTATCTCCATTGATGAGCAAAGATGGCAGCGTGCAGGTTGCATACTTGGCAGTGACAAGGTTGAGTACTTGCTGAGTAACTGCCATTGAGATGAATAGGGATACTAAAAGATCGCTTTTCTCAAGTACTGTAGACCTCTTTGGTGCCATCATCATTACACTGCACCCAAGAGCCTCAAAGTACACTAAACAAAGTTTACAATCATTGAAATAAGCATGTAGCTCAAACATTAAAGCGTGGTGCTAGTAATGCTGAGTTTGATTTCCAGCAAATGCATGAATTGATTAAAAAATGTATACTTTCAATGCAATGTAAGTTGCTTCGGATAAAAGCATCTGGCAAATGCATAAATGTAAATGAGTTTGGATACTGATGCACATTCAGGTGATTTTGGTTGGAATAAAATGGATGCTTATCACTTCCTGACATAGGAAGCTTTTTCAGTGCTAATGCATCATAATGAACTCCCACATTAGGTGTGTAATTGATGTTTTATCTTGGTATATTATCATCTTTGTGCTGCCACAGAGAATGATGGGAGATATTTGGTCACATGTCTGTCTCCACATAAAGTTAAGCTATGTTCTTCATCAACAGCAAGCAAACTGCTACTATTAACAATTACTTGATGAATATTAATTTGCATAAAAATATTTAAATAACTAATATTTAAATAATTTTTGAATAAATATTTGGGAATGTAATTGCAGTCCACTGTTAAATGTTGAGAAGATTAAAAAAAGAAAAAAAAAAAAGAAAAGAAAAGAAAACATTACACTGCATTTAAAAAAAAAAAAAAAAATCTTCTAAAGAAGTTTACAAAGACTTTTTGTTGACTTTTTACAGTATTTTTAGAGGTGGCAAATACAATCCGATAATTGGTCTTAACGATACACTGCTAAGCAAAGTGGTTTTTTTTAATACTTTTAATACTTTAATACTTAATAACAAAAAGGACAAAATAAATTAATCAAAAGGGACAGTAAAGACTTTTACATTATTGCAAAAAATCTATTTCAAATAAATGCTGTTCTTTTGAAAATTAAAAAGTATTAAATGTTCCCTGAGCACCAAACCAGGAATAAATTACATTTTAAAATAAAACAATTATAAAGTTATTTTACTTTGTAATAATATTTTACAGTATTACTATTACGGTCTTTTTGATCAAATAAATGCAACCTTGGTGAGAAAAAGAGACTTCTTTCAAAAAATTAAAATGCCAGTAAATACTATATAAAGAACAATAGTAAGTAAAAAATGTTGTCACAAATTTAATTGCTGAATATTTATGAAATACTACTGACATACTGTCTAATGTGTATCTTTTAATACACATCATCATACGAACAACCACTCAGTAACTATGCTGATTTAAGTCACACAGTGAGCTCTATGTTTCGGATTTACTATAAGAACCAACTCCTAATTTGGGAATCAGGCTATACTAGTTGTAAGGTGTATGATTTTGATTCACTTTAAAATTTCTGCATCTGAATAAGAAGCGATTCTAGATTCTGTCACTATAACTGAAAATCTGTGCTTAAAGAAAGTCCTCTGTTTCCCACTAGTATTTACAGCTTTAAACTGGTGTTCATGTGTGTTCACACATAATCACGATTATTCACATATGACTCAAAAGCAGCATTAGAAGCAAACACACCCTGGACAAACACACAAACACAGAGTTCAAACGCTCTCTCTCTCTGTGGACACCTGCAGACAGGCTGGTGTAAATATAATGCCTCTATATGCGGGTAATCGAGCCCCCGCAGCTCGTGATTCGCAGGGCCGCAGGGGTCTCTCACAGACACGCAGGCTGTTTAAAGCAGTTCCAGCCTCCCAGGATCCTCTGCTGTGACTGATGCTGATTACAGCGAGCACTGCTACAAACACATGCATTCTGGTAGAGGAAAATGAGGTTTTGGTGCATTCTTTGAAGCTGCTATGTGTACATTTTTGAATGTTACAATACTTTCTCCTACCCAAGTTTAGTGTACAGAGACAACTTATAGTAAGCCATTTGCATTTGTCAATTTCGCCAAAAATTATAAACACTAGGGCTGCAGCAGTACATGTATTCATGCTAAAGAAAACAGATGTAAGTTTAAACCGATTTAGTCCAAGTGTGAGCATTTTCAGTCACACAAAACACAGGATTTAAGCATCAGCCATATTGAAATATGCACTTCTAGTGCTTTATATTTATTTGTGACGCAGTCTTATTTTTATGTATTTATTTTACAATTTGTAATTAGTTAATGTATTAACTAACATTTAGTTGTTACTTCATGTTTGCTCAGGTCCATTAAATAAAATTAACAGATACATCTTTGATGATTTAAATAATGTATTAGTGAATGTTAAATTTAACATAAATTTAACATAAGATTATAAATGCTTTAGAAGTATTTCACTGTGACTACATGATAACTAATGTAGTTAACTAATGTTAATAACTGAAACCTTATGGTAAAGTGTCACCTAATCCCCTGTAGTTTTGTATTTTTATTTAAAGAAATTGTTCAGAGTACAGTACAGTCGTATGCAAATAAGTACCTTCACAATAAGTACTGTTGCATCCACTGTGTTTAGAAAATTAGTAATTTGTAAGCCCAAACCTGAGGTACCGAACCATGAATTTTGTGTGGCGTTGCATCCCTATAACATTGTCTCAATTCTGTTTGGTGCTGGTTATTATATTTATTATAGCACCTTTAAATCATATTGTGTCACCAAGATCTGAATTTAGATCTTGACCATAAAATCTGTAGCAAAAGCTTCAATCTGAATCTTTTCAATGACAATATTCACATTTGTTTTCTTACTACAGTATATTTAATGTAATACTTTACTGTTTTGCAACCATTATATCTAAATCTCAGCAGGAGTGCATTTTCCCAAAAGCATCATTAGTCAACTATGGTCGCAAGCTGTCATTAAAAACTAGTTGAACGGTTCAGGGTTTCCCGAAACCATGTTCAAACAAGCATTTGCAAACAGCCTCGTTGCGTCATTGTACGGGAAACACACTACACTAAAGGTCACTCAGAGGGCTTTCCAAACAGTGTTGATCAAAGACTATGTGAAAGGAATATATATATGTTTTCTCCATTAAAAAGATGTGGGGAATGAGATTAGATCCACTCCATTAGAGAACTTTGGAACGCTGTACAAGCATGTGCAAGTGCCTCATAACACTGAGAGAGTCAATTAACAGCATGACCCAACATAAAATCACATTCTATAAGCAGAAAATCTTGAACTTTCCACAGCGTCAGCTATTAAAGGTTTAACACAGACACTGATCAGTTTTAAAGGCCAAGTGCATCAAATAGCAGTTCACAACCGTTAAAGTGATGAAGATAGGTTGTAAGTATGGACATGCTGAGGATTATGGGAGCTTGTGTATAATCCAGAGAGAATGCAGTCTTGAGGTACTCAGTCACATCGCGCTGTAATGAAACACTCTGCTCATTGTGGGATGGTTGTGGCACGCTGGCATTCTGGCACTCTGCCATCCTGGCACCACAGCTCAGATGTTATTCAGTAGTAAAGCGGGCCCTCTCCGGCAGTTGTGCTTCATGTGACCTGATTATGGCTGTAATACTTTCACAGCACCAGCGTCCTTAATTGCAGTTCTGGTGATTTTATAAATTCTTCCACACAGCTGCACAGAAATAGGCTTGTTAATACTGGCATCATAAAATCAGATTAATTAGTCAGACTAGCATCTGTACAAGAAGTGGCACAGCTAGTTGTAATTTCTTTGTTATGCCCGGTCTGTTGATGTGTGAAGACATTAAATTGCTTCGAAATCAAACTACTTGCTTTTATTCTACACTTTTGCTGATTGTCAGTGATGTTGTATCTGTTATCAGATCATCTACAACACCATTAAAAAAAATAGTCTCTTATGCTCACTAAGACTGCTTTTATTTGATCAAAAATACAACAAAAACTGTACCATTGTGTAATATTATTACAATTTAAGATATCTGTTTTATATGTAAATATATTGTAAAATGTAATTTATTTCTGTGATGGCAAAGCTGAATTTTCAGCATCATTACTCCAGTCTTCAGTGTCAAGGGATCCAAAATAATCCTTCAAAAAATAATTCTAATATGCTGATTTGGTGCTCAGGTTACATTTCTTCTTATTTTCAGTGTTGAAAACAGCTGTGCTGTTTAATATTTCTATGGAAACCAGGATACATTTTCTCCAGGATTTTTGTTGGGTTTTTTGGATGAATTGGAAGCACAAAAGCATTTGAAATAGAAATTTTTTGTAACATTATAAATGTACTTACTGCTACTTTTGATCAATTTAACATGTCCTTGCTGAATAAAAGTTTTAATTTTTTTCAAAAAGAAAAAAAAAAAATCTTACTGGCCCCAAACGGTAGTATACATGAGCAATAATATATTTCAATAAAAGCTAGTTAAGTTTTAATGTATTTCTAGATTAAATTTATATAGCAACATTTAATACTGGTTAACTTAATAAAGAAAATTGACAAAAGTTCCATGTTCAACCCTTGCCGTGTTAATATGTTTGCATATTGCTAGACCGATGGAATTTATATTAATATTAATATTTTAATTTTTGATTTTAAGGCATTTTTTCTGTACTTTTTATAGAGTAAACAGTTTTAGTTGTGTTATGCAAGCACTTGATGCCCACTGTTAAATCTGAAATTGCTTTTGCAGTTGATTGAATAATATTAAGAGTGTTGTAAGCTTTTTAAAAAACTGTTGCTACTGCCTGACAGATATCCCTAAAATAAGTGTGCTAAGAGATCACGCTTGTCTCTGGGACACCTCTGTAAACAGCAAGAAAAGTGTCAGGGGAATGGTGAAATTCTCTCTACCTGTCAGTCACTGTGCATGTCTGGGTCTGCTGACATCAGGTTGGCTGACATGACTTTAGAGAGCGGGCTTTATCACGAAGAGAACATATAGGTTTAATTTATATTTACAGTCTGATTCTTTTTTGTCTTAACCGTTAGCCTGTTGTGTTCCATGAAAGAAACAATTGTCATACAGGTTTGTAAGTATTGTCAGAATTTTCATTTTTTGGTGGAGAACTATCCCTTTAACTGCCCAAATGCATGTTGTTCACACACACACACACACACACACACACACACACACTGTATCTCTTCATCATTCTGTCTCTCACACACACACACACACTGGTAAAACCCTATTATCAATCCGGACACACCAACGCATCCATGCGACAGGATTAGGATGCTAAGGCTGAATCAGGGAGGCATGATGGGAATGCAGAGGCAATAGCCATCATGACGAGAATACAGAGGACACTGAGCACCTCTCCAGTACAGATCTGTGCCTGCTTTCCAGCAGCTCCCCAAAGGACACGGGATACAAGAATTCTGGAAATATTTGAACTGACCAGAATATCATTGCCATATAGCTGAGGTTTCTTATAAGGAAATGAGAAAAAGAAGGATAGACAGTAATGCAAACTAAATTTTTACTTTTTTTTTACTGAAAATAACACCTGTTTTATCATCTACCAGGTGAGAATCATGAGTCTGATAGTTTAGAAAAGTAATCACACATTTATCTTCAACAAACCAGTTGTAGCATGTTGCAGGACGTGTTATACTGAAATGTAATATTTATGGTTAGGGGTTTGTTCAAATGAATAAATCAAAGTATGAGCAGTAGTAATGGTGATGCTTGCCTTATAAAACTGTTCAGAGTGAGAAGCGGCTTGTGTAATCTGTAGTCTATTAATGCTCCATCTTCAGCGTTGCCAGAGGTAATAAATGATGACATTTCGAGAGCCAGAGAGAAAAGGGTGTGTAATTATTAGATCTATTTATAACACAAATCTGATTATTTTCAGGGATCACATATACATTTATATTTATGCATATATTTCTATACTATACTATATGTTTATATTACATTACTGTTTAAATGTTTGGGGTTGGTCAGATTTTTTTTATGTCTTTGAAAGTAGTGTGCTATGCTCAACAATATGACATTTATTTGATCAAAAATACAGTAAAAACTATTTAAATGAACTGTTTTTTTATGCAATTTATTGAATTTTCCTGTAATGACAAATCAGAATGTAAGATTTTTAAATGTTTTTTTTAAAGAATTCTCTTATGCTCACCAAGGCTGCATTTATTTGCTCAAAAATACAGTTAAAAACAGTAATATTGTGAAATATCATTACAATTTTAAATAACTGTTTTCTATTTGAATGTATTTTCAAATATAATTTATTCCTGTGATAGCAAAGCTGAGTTTTCAGCATCATTACTCAGATCCTCTGATCCTTCAGAAATCATTCTAATATGCTGATTTTCTGCCCAAGAAACATTTATTATTATGAATCCATAGTTTTTTTAAATTGAATATAAAGTTCAAAAGAACAGCATTTTAAATGTTTTTTTTTTAAATTGAATGTCAAATTCTATGTTCATCAACAAATTCTGAAAAAAATAAAAATCAATCAATCAATCACAGCTTGATACAGTAATAACAGGAAATGCTTCTTGAGCACCAAATCAGCATTTTAGAATGATTTCTGAAGGATAATGTGACACTGAAAACTGGAGTAATGATGCAGACAAAATAAGTGACTGAGCTTCTTGTGCTTCACATTTTCTTTCCACTATAAAACTGGATGCTCATTTGGTGGGATGATCAGAACATACCATAAGAATCGGCATGATCATTCCCACAAAGAACAACCTTTTGTTGGTCACTTCATAACATTCGAACAGTGTAGCAGGCCTTCATTCATTTGAGGGTGGTCCTGCTCATTTCCTCTCAGCGGCTGCTGCTCTGCACCACTGCGCCCTCCATAAATGATCTCTCCTTTCATGATCATCTGCAAGGCCAAGCATCTGCCAGTGAATTCCAAAAGTATTTGTTTGTCACCTGGGTCCCTCCTTTAAGAGTTCAGGCAAAAGCTTTTTTGTTCTCACATGTTTTTTTATGGTGGAAACACAAGGTAAATGTCTTATATATACACGTTTAAAAAGTAGCTGTATTTTAATACAGTACTTAAAATACATTACAACTAAATTGTTACCAATAATATTACAAATTACTCATTATGTCAAATCGCCTATATTATTTTCAGCCTGTTAATTATACTTTTGTTCTTCAATTAGCTACAATCCTTTGATGGTTACACATTTTTGACTTTAAGCCTCACATAAGACAGCAAAATATTTTGTCTTCAGAAATGTAAACGTTTATCACAGAAGTACAGTATATTCAAATCATTATCTGCATGAATTTCATTTTTTTTATTAACTTAACAGATTCTGACACAAAAATGAACATCATGTTATTGACCCTAGATTTTTGTTCATTTTAATTCTACAACCCTAAGTAAGATTCTCATTTATCTTTGTGTGATCTTTGTATGACCTTAAAACAAATTATATCATCTTATAGATACATCTAAAAAGATATTGCTCCCTTAAACATATTTCATGTGCAATCTGTATTTTAAGTTATAAAAAGTAGTTTGAGAAGTAAATCATTAGAATATTGATGCATTGCACAGGTTTTGATGTTCATTTTTATGCACAGTATATTTTAAAATCCCACAGCTGCAATCAGAGAGCTGTTAATGCTTGTCAGAATGATGCTGGACCCATATAATGCGTTAGTGCGTTCTGCATTATTGTTGATGGCAATGACTGACTCAATATCCTGAGTTTTAGATTCCGAAGTGTAACAGAAAGGAATTGGAAACTGCACACTGTGATAGGGTTGTGGCTTCAATGCATCTATGATGAGGCATCATTTTTGATAGATTTCAGCTCTTGAAATCATCTTCGTCGCCCTGACAATATAATCTCTTTTTGCTCTTGTTTTGACTTGAAAAAACAAGAATCTCTTTACAACTTCTCCAAAGCAGATATCACATATGTAAGTACCACCTTATATTCCAATGGACATTAGTATGACCATATATTACTGAGATTAGACTAATTAAATTCATGGGGAAACTGTAAGCTTATTTCACATTTTATGCTGATTGCACTGCATTTGTATTTTTTGTGCTAAACCCACAAGAGAATATTACTTCAGTGGGTTTTGTAATGCATTCAGAGCATCCAGAATACAGACTATACTGTAGATTTAACACAAGTTAAGCTCAATGGACAGCATTTGTGTTCAAATGTTTTAATGTTGAAAAAAAAAAAAAAAACATGAGACACTTGTGAAAGAGGCCAATCTGTAAATATTAATACTCACTGTTTCAATAGTGTTAAAAAAAAAAAAAATCACTTGTCTGTGTAAAGTTATATCTGATTTTACAACTTTGCTGCCATGAACATACAATTCCATAAAACCTAAAACCACTGTAAAAATTATTTAAACCACTTTACAACTCAAATAATACACACATTTTAACAGAAGAAATGCTTTTTAATTATAAGCTTCACATTTCTGCTTTTAAATATCTCCCTTTCACTTCCATTGTAAGTGCCTGTAAACTTGATTCTTTTAAAGCGCGACAAGTCAATAATATTTTTTGCTTATTTATTTTGCTGTTTATTTGTGAGTTTAACTTGTATTAAACCAAGAATATTCCTTTAAAAAAAAGAAAAAGAAAAAAGAAACTACAAAGATCCCAATCCTCTCTGGATCAGTATATAAAATCACAGACGTCCTTTTAATAATTTTAATTCAAACATTGTTTGAAAAATGAATCCCATTCAAATAGAGCTAATGAAGCCATTTAAATTCTGCAGAAATCTGTGGAGCTTTCTGTTGAATTCTGCAGACTTATAGCTTATTGGTTTCTCATTTGCTCTGACAACTTTCTGGAGAATAGAAGTGTCAAGTATAATCTATGCCTTTGAGCTGTCATAAGCTAACAGCATTTGGGGATTGAAGATAATACTAACACTCTATCCAAACAATTTCCCATATAAAACTGACCCGTTGAGTGACCCCATCACTCACAGAGCTGTGTGATGCAGGAACGTGGGAATGCACTGATTACAGGGGTCAAAGGTCAAATAAAAAGAAAGATTGTGATTCCTATACCTCTATCTTTCTCCACCCCCTCACTCTTTCCCTACAGATGGAGTCAAACATGCAACATGAACTACTGTACGGAGAAAAGACCTAAAATCAAGCAAAGCCACTCCACTGCTGACCTGCCAGCCAATACGGCTAAAACTGAACACAAGTGGAACAAAATAAGTGACCTTAAAGTTTACCCTTAAAAAAAGACTGGAGACCTTTAATTTGACCTCTGAAGCGGTTCGTTTAGGAGAACAGCAGACAAACCCATTAGCTTTAGATAGTGAAGCCAGCCACCAGTCGAAAGCACACAGTGATTACAGTGGATGTTTTCAGCTGTGAGTTTACATAAGCAGAGGAGCGATCATTGGGCGTCATGTTTCTTAACAACTCACATAGGTGCAGTACTGAACCCACACAAACATCACACTCAATCTCAGATGTTGAGATCACACTTAAACCACCTCTAATGGAATTTATGAGCATGTTGGCAAAAGTGAAGCAATATGCTGATTTGCTGGATTACACAAAGCTTCCCATAATGCCTTAATCTGTGTCGAAATTTAATAATGTCAACACTGCACTATGAATTCGCTCATGATTACAAGCGGCTGGTTGTGCAATTTGAATTTCTATCGAGTGCATCCTCCTTTCACAGCCATTTGCATTTTGATTTCCATGCCAACAGATCAGCTCTCCTGATGAAAGCAAAATAATTCGCCTGAATCCAAAAACACAGAGAGCGAGTCAGGAGAGTCTATTAGAAGGAGCTGGAACGAGATGGACTTTGACTTTTTTTTTAAACAACTTGAATTGCAATGTTCTCTTGAGTCCTGTGACACAACATGTCTCATGCAGTTGTTGACAAATAATGGAAAATGACTGTCAATATGGCTGCAGAAGTGCATGTCTCAGTTTTAGCACAGTAAACAGAGAGATGGACAGAAATATCATTACTCATTTTATTCACCTGTTTTCATTAAAAAAATAACATACACTAAACTTATTGCACACTGTGCATAAATCAGAATTGGTTTTCCAATCTTTAGGATGCTGTCATTTTGGTGGTGATGAAATCTGTTATGTTTGTTAAAACTGTAGTCAATATCCACTGAATTGTCATCATAGGACATTTAAGACTGCTAGTTTACAGTATGTGAGATGTTTTCATACAACTGAAAGTTACTGTCAGTGTGGAAAGAGAGGATGGAAAACTTGACACATTGTTGAACTTAACTGTCTAAAATGACTGTCTAAAAGATTCTGTCAGTCATGCACATTCACTACATGCATATGTGTCACATAGTGAACAGAAAGGAGTGTATTCAGACAATTTCACACTTTGTATTAATTTGCAAATGTGTCACATCCTGATTCAGCAAAAGTACCTGAATCTGATCTCACAAAAAAAATAAAAATAAAAATAATAATAATAATAATAATAATAATAATAATAATAAAACTGGATTATAATCATATCTCAAACCACATGTGGATTTTTGGATTGGCAAGCATCAGATTTCATGGGGGGTTTTTTATACTCTTCAGACTACAAAATATTAAATGGATATGAGTCCAGTACGTCTAAAAAAATCTTATATTTGCTGCTTGTCTGAACAAAGCCTTAGGAATGTAACGATCCACTCAACTCATGATGCAATACGATTCACAATACTGATTTTACAATACGATTTTCTCACAATTTTTTTAATAAAATGAGATTTAAGACCAATTATAAATGAAAAGGGGTCCTTTTATTATTTCTCAGACAAAATGCTGCATATTTCTTTGTGAAATTGATATGTGTCAAATAACAAAATTAAATTAAATTTTTAAAACAAATCCCAAATCAAATAAATAAATAATACAAATGAAAGTAATGTCTCTAAAATCCCAAACTAAGGCTTGGCTTTGCTCTTTCTAATTAAAATTAGAGGCAACCACTGCATTTTAATCAGAATGCAAACAAAGATGCTGCATACATTCAGCATGAGCATTTTTTTTGTTTGTTTGTTTGTTTGTTTTTTCAGATTGTATAATTTTGAAATTCAAAGCAAAAACAGAATGGTCTGACTTTTCAAATGGTCTTTTTGGGTAAACAATTTCTCTTGTTGGATCCATTTTAGAGTGAACACCCAAAAATGACCGCATGAATCTTGTAAAGCCGTACTTTAATGATTTTGGTTGTTTTATTCTGTACAAAATACAAATGGAAAAAGACTTTGGCAACTATAGTTACCCACAGGCTTAAATGGGTCAAGTGTTTTTTAAGGGCACAATGGTGTGATTGTTCATGGATCAACCCTTCTGAGGGTTTGAAAATACACCTTTTCTTTTGCCAGCCCAGATCATTAAACACTAGACTATACCACCCCAAGCTGCTCATTACAGGTCCAGGCTGGTGTTCTAAAAGTGTCAGATCCTTTCTAAACTTTTCCTTACTAAACCTTTTTCAAAGCTATGCAGTATTAAACAAAATGTTCCTATTATAACAGGAAAATTCAGTTTATTCATATTCAAGTCTGACATCCCAAAATTAAAACATTAACAATGCAATGATTGATGATTTTTAACTTGCTGCTCTTGAACGTTTTACAGGATGTGTGCCTCTTCAAAATCTGTGAGAAGTTAAAAAATAATGGCCATCTTGCTTTTGGCCATCAAAGTCTTGAAGTTCCTCTGCATGTCACAAAACTTTGCAAACTCAGACCAAAAGAAACCACAATGTGTGAAAGAACACAAGAGACAAAACCGCAGAACTGCTGATGCCCTTCTCCTCACGGACCCATGTTGAACTCCAGACCGAAGACGAGTCTACAAAACGCGGCAGTCATTATGACAGATGCTCAGCCCCCTGGCTTGCCAATAGCTTGCTCCTCAAACTTTGAAGTCATGATGCTTTTGATCTTCTGGTTTTCTGACTGCAGAGGAAGAGGAGGGTTGAAAAAGTGAAGTCTCAGTGTGGTCTTCATGCCTGTGTCGACTGCTTCGAGTAAGTGTGTGTGGGTTAGTGTATGTTCTGTACATGGAATGACAAAAATCATGATTTTCTGTTATTTTCCTTGATATTGTAGATGTGATTAATAGAACTTACACTAAAAATAGTCGTCATTATTTTTAGTCTTTGATTATTTCCTTTACTCTGTTTCTTTTACATCATTTGTTAGTTGCATCCTTGGCCCAGCCTGGGTTTCTGCTCATCCAGCCACTCTTTTAAACCCCTTTTCAGAGATCTGCTGTGATATTTTTCACCTGCTGTTAGCATGATGGTGAATAGAGGCCATGTTGTCTTTTCCAGAGCAACCTACTCGGCGCACATGCAGGCCTGATCTATCAGAATTGGTAAGCATCCTGTTTACCTGCTGGTTTGGTGCTGTAATAAGGAGTATGCCTTTCCACGTGTGCAAGACTGGTTTGTAAACTGGGCCAGTGGGGTCAATGCCCTGGGTTCTCAGAGTGACAAGGGCCTCCACAGCCTCAGGCTACTCGACCCTGAACTGCCAAAAGAAACTGAATACCAAGGCCCTCTATACTTACAGTGACCACTATTTCCCCAGGCCACTATAGGCACATACAACATGAACTGACCACTAAAGCTCCCGAGGCCCCTTAGTTAATAAATGCATGCTGACTATTAGGGCCTCCAGATACTTTTTTTAGCGTATTGAAAAAAAATAATATGAAATGTAATTCTTCACATTTATCCACACAGCATATTTTTTCAGATATATTTTAAATGTATTTACAAGTAAATAAAAATGGCAATCACGTATAGATGTTAAAATATATTTCTAAAAATATTTTGAGAAGTTTACTTATATTTATTAATATATTTCTTGGCCATGTTTTCAATGTAAATGTTGTCCAAAATATATTGCATTCATGCAAAATGTAATTTAAGACTGGAAAAGAATTTTCTTGCCCCTTGAAGTGCATTTAATAATATATTTTCTAAAAAACAAAATATATTTTAAATGTAAACATATATGTTTTTTAGCTGTGCTGTTAACAACATATATTTAGCTTATATTCAAAATATACCGAATACCAAATCATTACAAAGCTGCATAACAATCATTATAATGAAATTTTCTCCATCCCACATGCACACTTTTTGGAAGCTAATCAATGCTTTTCAAAGATCTCCTTCCCAGAATAATGTCATTTTGGTTCCCTGACACGGGAATATTGCATTATTGCAATGATGTCATCCTCTGATTGCTTGAAGTAAAGCTGAGGAAATAATGTCAAATTGCTGTTTAGAATCCAGATTCCATTCTTTATCTCTTCAGTTTACCCTGATATTTTTATTTTAATCTTCCCTGTCAAGGCAGGGCTACTCCTAAGTGGCCCAAGCCTGACATTGTCACATGTCTTGTGCTTTATTGTTTCTGTCTGATAAGGCAGAGAAGCCTAAAGAGTGTTACCTCAGACATTGTCTTCAGTCTGAGTTTTAACCTCCCTCGCTCTCACTGAGGCAGGACTGCCACAGAAACTGCCATATGGTTGCCTAAGCAACAGCTTCAAATGAGATTCTATTATTGATGACTTGAGAAGAAAGTCTCTCACACTATTTATCGATTAGTCAAGCCCAGCCCCTACGATCAAAATGTCACCCAGGATTTTTCTCTAGTCAAAACCCCATGGATTTCTGAGTCAATACAGGAAATCAAAAGTGAGATACATTCTGTAGTTATAGATTGTTTAGGTAAGATTGCTATTTCTTTGACTCTTATGAGCTTGAACTAAACAGACAATGAAGGATTACAGAGAGAATGAGTGGGAATGAAAGATTTGTGTGTGTGAATAACACAAAATATTAGTTTTGTTCAAACTTCCTTAGCTGTCTGCATAGACAACATTTCAAGACAGGTGACAGGATTATGCTGCCTTTAAGGTGCCCTGTTTTAGCACAGTTCTAAAGCAAAATGCACTTTTGTTTGCAGATGCTATCAAATGCAGTATAGTTGACTATGTGTTTGGCAAAAAATGATTTTCTTACTTACTATTTTTGTCTTGTTTTCTAGTGTAAATATCGAAACATTCTTGAATCAAAATGCATTTTACTTGACAAGTAAAATGACTTAAAATTTGAAGTCTTGTTTTCTAAAAAAAAAAAAAAAAATGCTAATACGTGTTTGCATCAAAATTGAAATATTCTTTGGGTTTAAAGTGGTCATGACATGGATTTTTTTTTATTATTATTATTTAATGTTTCTTGAGGTTTATTTATAATGTTAATACGTTTTTGTGCAAAAATGATCATTTTCAACACTCGTTCTAACCCTTTGTCTTAAATTATCAGTTTTAGTTAGGTGTTGCTTAAGGCTTGTCACTAAAATGGCCACTGTTGGCAATTATATGGGAAGAAGTATCAACACCCCGCTACTGCACATTAGTAAAAATATTATCCATATTAAACCATAATTTACAGACAAAGCAATCCAATCGAATTGGCTGCTTCATCACAACAAAGGTTTCTTAACAAACTGTCCATTACACTGTGCATCATTTACAAAACCATCTGCAGTCAAATGCTCCGAACACACATATAATCCTCCAAAGTGATCCGGGATGCCATTACAAATAATCATTCTATTTGTTCCTGAAGCTGTGGTCTTTCTAAATGTTGCACAGACATAATCATGCTGTTTAAACTGGATGCAGCAAAGCGAATGTTCCTTTAATTTTCCATTTGTCCTGTTGTTGGCAGTAGCTCAAGTGCTTAAATTGAACAGGCATCTGTATACTGTATCCAGTTTAGACAGCATCAGAGATTATAATGCCTTGTATTTGCTTTTGACACGACACTTACCTTCAGTGTAAACAGGTGTCATCTGACTAAACGCCAGTGGGCGGAGCCTATGGTGTGATGATGTAAAAGATTCGTCAATGTGTTTCGATGTCAGTTACTCTAGAGGCCGTCATATGCAAATATATTTGCTAGTGTGATGTCACAAATCGCACAACATTACAATCCCACAACAGCCATATTTGGAGCTCAGTTACAAAAATGTTCTTTTTGTACTGAGGATGTTTTAAGCTATAAAACTTGCAGGATGTTTCAATGTTTCAAAATCCTCATATATGTCAAAAGATCAAGGAAATTTTGATTTCTCATGTCATGAGAAGGCTGCATCATCCAGAATGCATAGCAAAGAGCTCAGTAAAAAAAAAAAGACATGAGATAAAAGGCTATTATACTTATATTTCTTTCAATACTGAGAACTATCATCATAATTTAAAAATGACTATTTTACCCAGCATTTTGTGTATATTTAAGCCTATTAGAGTAGTGTCAGTAGCTTAGCAACATGCTACCATCAAAGTCTATTGTAATCAATTATAAGTCAGGTCTATTTGTCCTCACTAATTAATTAGGTACATTTATTTAATTTTCTCTACCATCACCAGTTTGCAGCACCCACCTGGATAATGCAACAGCAGACACAACACTAGAACACCCACCACACACCTGCTATCAACAGAGACACAAAGTGATGTCTAGATTAGGAGGGAATGATTGACAGAGGCTACTGGGCAAATTCGGCCAGGGTTACACCCCTGCCTTGGGACTTTTATTGACCACAGAGCAACAGAAACTCAATGTTTTATCTGAAAATAAACTTTTTTTTTTTTCTTACATCACTACACCGGGGCATTACACAGGATGAGCAACCCCTGCTGGTCTCACTTACACCTCTGCCTCCCACCCAGATACTGATCCAAGTAGGGCTCGCTGCATCCTGCGGTGGACATCCAACCCCGCCCACATCCAAGTGTGACATCAGAAGCCACACCCATACCCAATACAGCCACGCCCACATCAAAACGTTACGTCAGAAAGCACGTCATCTATACGTCATCTTGTGATTCCCCATCCCTGTACTGGGGTTATGTCGAAGCAATTTACGGCCGTTTCGGGGATCTAAATAAAATATTGTCTTTCATTTTACTAATACACATTTTCTTATTTCTTTAAAGGATGTCTAGGCTAAAATGGCACAACTTGAATCTAATACACAGTATTTAATGTGTCTAATGTACGGAGCTGATTTCATAAAACACTTGCATTGGTTAATTAAATTAGGCTAATTGTAATAAAAACCTCTACACCTTACCTTATTCATTTATGTAGTTAGATAAATTAACATTTATTACGATCGATTTTAAACTAAGACACCTTTTAAATTTATCAAATTTAAAGGGAGCAATTCGATTTTGTTATTGTAAAAGTCACAACACATTTTTATTAATTATAATTGTCATTTAATTTTCTAAAGATGTGTTCCACTTATAAATTGTTAACATTTCAATGATAGGATTGACAGTTCTCCATATGCAGTAGGATAGATTTGCTTTGGATAGATTATACAAGTAACATGGCATTGTTCATCAACAAAACTTCATATGAAGTGTGTCCAGGTCCTCCACATATTTAAAGATGAATAAACAGACATCCCTTGCTTCATTGGGTATTTTTATATTTATTATTTTACAAAAATAATTACATTTAAAATTTTGCAAAAAATATATATGTTCGATAAATGTCCCAACTATCATAAATGAACAGTTGAATGATCAGATAAACAGTTCTTGAAATGCAGTACACATACATACAAAAGCTACATAGATTTCTTGTTAGATTATTCACAGAAACATGGCATGGACTTTCAAGTCTTGTTCAGCATGACAATTTGATATGAATATGTCCAGCTCCTCTAGATACTCAAACAATCAGAATCAGAAATCAGATAATGAAATAAACAAGTGATTAAAAATAAATATGCGAAAACAATATACAATAGACAAAAGGACAATAGACAATATATTGTATTGTACAGATGTGCTATATACAAATTATGCAAGGGAATGTGGATAGATGTATGATATATTAAATAAATAACATATGTATAATAAATATGAGTATGGATAGTTGGGTATTGCACGTGTTTTATTGCACAGTGGGGAGAACATTTAACTGTCTGTGAGGTAGATGGCCTGAGGGAAGAAACTGTTCCTGTGCCTGGCTGTTCTGGTGCTCAGAGCTCTGTCTCGTCGACCAGATGGCAACAGTTCAAAGAGGAAGTGTGCTGGGTGTGAGGGGTCCAGAGTGATTTTGCCAGCCCTTTTGCTCACTCTGGATAAGTACAGTTCTTGGAGAGTGGGGAGGGTTGTACCAATGATTTGCTCAGCAGTCCGGACTACCCTCTGTATTCTTCTTGATTTCAGATTTGGTAGCTGAACTGAACCAGACAGTTATTGAAGTGCAGAGGACGGATTCAATGATGGCGGAGTAGAACTGTTTCAGCAGCTCCTGTGGCAGGTTGAACTTCCTCAGCTGGCGAAGGAAGTCAAGTCAAGTCGAGCTTTATTGTCATTCCGCTACATGTGTGGACATACAGTGGAACGAAATGTCGTGTCTCGCAGGACCACGGTGCTACATAAATAAGCATAAATATAAACGTACAACACTAGATGTAAGAACAGTTTTTAGACCTACATAGCTAACTTACTGAATTGGTAATCTGACTATACATATACTATAAACAGTTGACTATACATACACATAACCTAAGACAGACTATACAAGTACTTACATAATAACTGTACATAGAGGTAGTTAAGGTTAAGAAGGAAGTAGTGCAGTATGATTTGTGGTGCATTCACAAGTAAACATTTTGTGTTATCTTATTAAGTCCTTGTAACGTGGAGGGTTTATAAGAAAGTGTCTGGTGCATATAGAGAGGAAAGAGTGTGTTTTTCCACAGGTGGTTTTTATAGCCCACTCACCTGTGTGTAGCACACTCAGAATTGCATAATGTTCTTGAGGTTTCCAACAGTTTTCTAGTGGTGCGATGTGGTGTGGGATGGGGGGGAGAGAGGAACCTGGTTGCAGGAGCTAGAGTTTTGGATGAGGTTTCAGAGGGGGCTGCGGTGATTGGAATTGAGGGCTCTCACACCTGGCGGAAAAAGCTGTTGAGCAGTCTGGCAGAGCGGGCTCTGATGCTCCGGTACCGTCTTCTTGATGGCAAGAGCTGGAAGAGACTGTGGGAGGGATGAGTGGGGTCTTTCACGATACTGGTAGCTTTACTGGAGCATCGTGCAAGGAAAATGTCCAGAATGGAGGGAAGAGAGGCACCGATGATCTTTGCAGCTGTTTTCACTATCCGCTGTAGGGTCTTGCGGTCAGCAGCACTGCAGTTCCCGTACCAGACAGTGATGCAGCTGGTCAGCACACTCTCAATTGTTCCCCTATAGAATGTGGTGAGGATGGGTGGAGGGAGACTTGCTCTTTTAAGTCGGCGCAGGAAGTGGAGCCGCTGTTGCGCCTTCTTGGAGAGTGATGTAGTGTTGGTGGTCCAGGTGAGGTCTTCTGTTATGTGCACCCCCAGGAATTTAGTGCTGCTGACTCTCTCCACAGTCGTGCTGTCGATGGTCAGTGATTTTGGTCAGTGAGTCGATGGTCAGTGAGTCAGTGAGTCAGAGTTCCTCCTGAAGTCCATCACAACCTCCTTTGTCTTACTCACATTGAGGGACAGGTTGTTTGCACCACACCATTCAACCAATTGTGCCACTTCCTCTCTGTAGGGTGTTTCATAATTTTTGCTGATGAGACCTACCAGAGAGCAGCAGGCTGAGCACACAGCCTTGTGGAGCACCTGTGCTCAGTGTGGTAGTGCTCGAGGTGTTGTGGC